>BDUI01001077.1:156080-172930 GCA_002335545.1 Apodemus speciosus
CCTGCCCTGCCCTGCCCTGCCCTGCCTGCTCCAGGCCTGCCGCTTTGTTGGGCCCCGCTCCTCTCCTACACTCTTCTCCTGTGGCTCCTGTCGTCCTGATCTCTAGATCCTCCTAGACCTGCTTCCTGTTACAAGCTACTTATTACCATTCAGCCCTGAGTTGTCAATGTTAACTGTTTAATTCCACGCTTACCTGGCGCCTGGAATGTTGATAATTGGGGATTTGGGCAGCAGCATGCTCTTGGGAAAGGAGCTACAATTTCACCTGTAGCTTCCTTCCTCAAACAGACACTCTGTGTCAGAATCCAACTTGTGAGTGTTTGAAAGCAAAATTGAACAGAGCCAGCCCATTTTCCTCCTTTGCCTTTCCTGCCTCCCCCTCCTTTTGACTTGTGGAGGCAGCATGCGTCCTGTGGAGGCCCGAAGCGGCTGTCTCCCAGGGTTGCTAACCTCCCAAGTGTCAGGTGATACAGCCCAGGTGGGCTCTCTCGCTCACCCTGCGCCAACCGTATCAGGTAAGCATTGTGGCTCCCATTTTATAGATCGGGAAGGTAAATATCAGTAAGGTTGATGATTCACTCAAAGCCTCACAGCTGATAAGCGGAAAGCAAAGTCACCACAGTGGTCCACTAGTCTGCCGCCTCCTGGTCTCCACTTCCGCTGCCCCACCCCCACCCCGAGCCCATCAGTTTTTCCCTAAGTATTTTCCCCTTCTCACCCTCCCACTGTACCACTGCAGACTGTGCCACCTACCTAACTTGCCCCTCCTCCTCCTCCTCCTCAACTCTGGGCATGCTTCAGGTCTCAAATCAACATTACCACCATACTGGGAAGCCCTGTCTGGGCTCTGGTAAGCTCAGTCCGTGGGCAGAGAGCAAGTGGAACCCCTAAAGTATGAAGTCTGATCCTTGCAGTATCTCTGGACTCTGAGAGAATGCCATCCACTGGGTTGATTTTGTTTTGTGTTCTGAGGTCTGAAAGTTCGTGAGGGCAGGGCCAGTCTGGTTTTGCCTATCGCTAAGTTCCTGGACAGACCTAAGTCATTTCCCTCCCAGCCCAGCTCGGAGACTTTCCTGGCCCCACGAGTCCAAGGCCACTCTACCGGCTCTCACCACTTGCAGGCTGAGATCTTGAGAACCGCACTGCGAGTTCAGCACTCAAGTCACACGAACATGGAGGACAGACTGGGAACGCCATGGCAATGAACTCCGATGGATGTGAAGGGCCTGTGGCTTCCTTTTCCTGAATGCCCGTTCTCCTCGAGAGGCACACAGCCCTTCACCACTCCTGAGGCTTCCGAGTGGGGTCTGGTGTTCCCATCACAGTGTGGCAGTGGGGTCCTGGCAAAGAGCGACTTAGAGTTGACCACACTCTCCTCAGTAGGTGTCACTGCCATCAGCCAGAATCACGGCCGGGGTTCTAGAGCTGTTGTCCAGCCATATGCCAGTGGGGTGATTGCACATGGTCTACCTGAATTCCCCGGACCCCTCCCCACATGCAGTTTCTCTTCATATGTGCCCCAGGCCGCTAGCAAGTGTTTGCAGAGAGCCTCTCAGCTGCCACCACGGTTCATTCCCGAAATGGATGCATTCTTCAAGTGCCACTTGTCAGGCTTTTGCTCTGAACAGGACTGGCCTGGCTGGGTGCCCCCAAGTTCCTCTGATTCTGTGACTCCCTGCTTGTCACCCTCAAATACAGCTTTCACAAAACGCCTAAAAGCCCTATAAACTAAGATGCTGCCAAGGGCCCAGAGTGGAACAGAATGGAAATGAGAGGGGGAGGGAGGGAGGGGGAGAGAGAGAGGGAGAGAGAGGGGGGGGGTCCCCTAGAGGGACAGGCAGCAGCCATGGCTGCATTCTCTCAAGAAGACTCCAAACCACGATTAAGTGAAGACAAACACCTGTGTACGTTGAGTGGCCGTGTGTAGTCTCTGAGAGAATTCTGATGTACGTTGAGTGGCCGTGTGTAGTCTCTGAGAGAATTCTGATGTACGTTGAGTGACCTGTGTAGTCTCTGAGAGAATTCTGTTGTACGTTGAGTGACTGTGTGTAGTCTCTGAGAGAATTCTGTTGTACGTTGAGTGACCGTGTGTAGTCTCTGAGAGAATTCTGATGTACGTTGAGTGGCCGTGTGTAGTCTCTGAGAGAATTCTGTTGTACGTTGAGTGGCCGTGTGTAGTCTCTGAGAGAATTCTGATGTACGTTGAGTGGCCGTGCGTAGTCTCTGAGAGAATTCTGATGTAATTAGCACAGCCGAGCCATGCTAAGGCCAACTCGAAATTAGTGGAATTTTCCACCATTGATTATGCAGGACTCCAAGAGAAGTGGGTCTTTGTCTGAAAGCTGCCAAATGAAAACAACTTTGGGGTATTTAAACTCAGGTTGGAAATTGGCTTGTGTAAAGGACAGTTAAACCACAGCTGTTCAAGAGCTAAAAACACATGAGTCTGTGTGTGCTTATAAACACACACACACACACACACACACACACACACACACACACGGTATATCTCCTATGAGAACAACATAGCCAAAGGTGTACATTCCTTCTAGGTTCTCATGATCAGCAGATGTAAGCGTCCGCAGTGCTCATATGAGTTATGGACCCTAATGAGATTTCAGTACTGAGAAAACAATAAAAACTGATGCTTTGCATAGTTGCATGGCCTTTGGCTCCATGGCTAGTGTTCCACCTTTTCAACAGCTCTGGTAATATAATATCCAGCTGGCTCTGGAAGTAAGGGAAATTCAGGGGATGAATTGAAATTGTGAGGAATGATTTGATGGATTACTTTGTCAGAGTAATGCATGGCCTTGGCATAATTACCGAGGCCGCCTCCACCCTGGAGGCCATGCTGACAAAGGCCTGCGGAGCCTCGGTGCGGGTGTCCCCCGGCACATGCCCCCTTGCTCCCCTGGTCCCCGGGGCTCCCTGAATTTGGGTGCCTTCGAACAAATGCCAAACAAGCACATTCCTGTCCTAGCCCAGTGAGCCAGCAGGATTGCCGAAGGGCTGCCCTTCCCCCGAGAGCTGTCATCTGTGTCAYAGCAAAAGGACCAAACAAAAGACAGACCAACCTTGAAATAAAATGGGGCGAAGCTGGGAAAAGGATCAGGGGTATCTTTTAAAGCAATGCGTTGAGACACAATGGCAGACACAGACACACAGGAGGAGACACAATGGCAGACGCAGGCACACAAGGCAAAACATGTTTTCCTCCTCGTTTTTATCAGCTCAGACCTTGAACTTAAGACTCGCCTGCCTCGTGCTTTATAATACTGTAGTCTTAACGTGATTAATAGCAGATTCCCCATGCGTACGTGTCAGAGACCACATTCATAACAAATCTGCCATTAGGTTTCTTCCCCTAGTTTTACTCTGAAGCCATAAAATCATTCCTGTTTTTTGAATAAAAATAAACCCCTTATACAGACAAAAACTGAGCTCTTGGGGGTGGGGGGGAGTTGCTATGTGGTAGAGAATTCTGCTTGAGAGGCCACTCCCAGCAAGTCCTATTTCTTGATTTTGCTGCCATCACATGTATCTAGTGTTGACAACCTCATTTGGACTAAGCAGAGTCCTCTTAATTGTAAGTTGTGATGTTTTAATGCTGCGAGGCTGTATCTTGCCACGTGGCAGCGAAGCACATGCCCTCCGGGGGGAAAAAAAAAAAACACCTTTTCGCACTCTTTAAAGGGCGTGGGTGGTGTGCTTGCACTGCCACAAAAGGCTTCATTCTTGTCTGCAAACGGCAGGCCAGCCACCCCTTCATCCCCAGAGTGCCCAGCTCAAGCGAGGCAGGAGAAAAATAGCCGCTGTTGTCAAGCATTTCCTCAGCTCCTGCCCTCATCAACACAAAAGCTTCGAGTGTGTATGGGGAAAGCCCGCCTAGGAGGGTTTATCTTGGTTTTCATTAACACGCCCTCCCACTGACTTTTTTAAAGGTCCGTGGTAAGTATTTCTGCGTAGCTGAAAACCTAGATTCCACCCTGGAGAAATCTCCCGGCTGCTCATGTTACACTCCGAAGCCATGTGTTTACACGTCATGGCAAAGCCCAACATGTAGGCAGCCCCCTTGGCCCCTGTTGGCTTTGGCCTTCAGTCTTTTCGTTGTTCTCCACTGTAAACTTATACAGAAAAAGCCCTCTGTGCCCCCAAATGTAAGCACGGCCAGTCATGTTTCCCCACAAATGCCCGTGCTGTGACCAAGCGAGGCCTAGCAAGAGAAGGGGGAAAGGCGGAGGGCACCAGGTGCAGTAGGTGGGGTCAGGGACCCCGATCCCTCCCCAGAGGCAGTCACTAACGTGGCTGAGACCAAGAGGCCCCTTCCTCACAAAGGCAGCTGTAGAGCCAGAGGCCCCTGCTTTAGACTTGCAAGGGACAGTTCTGCCCAACCTGGCATTTCCTCCTGCAAGGCCAATGACGGCTCAGGGCCTCGTCTCGTCCCAGCCCCACCTGTCCTCCCGTGTGAGATGGGTAACACCGTTGTCTTGGGCTGAGAACAGTTGCAATTTGTTCAGTCCTAGCTCTCTGAGTCTTTCTAGTTGTGAGGTTCCCATCAAGACTCAGAGTCTGACCCTCACACAAGGTCATGGGCCAGTCTACATAGCACTCCCTCTTGGGCTCTTACTGTAACCTAATCTGAATTCTTTTCTTGCCACAATCGTCCTACTATCAGCCGTCTTGGCAGTGGGCACAGGAGCATTAATTACTGACTTTCCTTCCCATTTGTTTTGCTCATAAAGTGCCAACACAGTTGTCCCTCCAGTTCTCTGTGCACCTGTGATCCTCGGGGCCTGGGGCAGCTCAGCCAGCGTGGCCCCATGAGATCACCGTGGACAGCGAGGCCTGGACAGCCTTGGGCCTTACTGTCCACTGCCTGTGAATGCACCCGTGAACCCGAGTGCCACTCTGTTAGTGTGTGTCGGTGTCCTCCAGCATCTTCAGTACCATTGACAAAAAGGCTCCACATCCGCCCTCTGCCTCCCTACAACAGTGGACGAACATCCAGTTTGTACAGCCCCAGGTTACCTTGGTCTCTTGTTAGTTCATGGTGTCATGTTGTATACAGAATATTTGATTGCATTCACTCTCCCATCGACCACTGGTCTTCTCCCACCTCTTGCTCCCAAGAAGATCCTGTTTGGTTTCCACCRGGTGGAGAAGCACRTGCATCTTCGTCTGCATTTAACTGGCGCTGCTCGAGGGAGCGTGGGTCTGGGATACTTAGAGGAACCCAGGCTTCCTACTGATAGCTGTGTACCTGGGGAAGACTCCCGGCCCCGGCAGCTTCACCACCCACCCTGTCTCCTAAGGGATGGTGCGGAACCTCACAAGCCCTCCTCCATCCAACTGATGGCAGAACATCTGCTTCGTACCCAGGAGGCTTCACCCCTTGACAACAGAAAAGACAAATAGGAGGGACAGAGGTCAGGGAGGAAGGCGGGAAGTGTGGAGAACCCCCAAAAGCTTAAGGTCACTCCTGTCAGGATCCATCATACTATAAGCTTAAACACGAATGTAAACTCTTATTAACTCATTTTAAAATTATAAAAGTAGATTTAGTCTACATTTACAAACTTCGTTATTTAAAAAAAAAAAAAAAGCCCACTGCCAGGCACTCAGGACGCCTGTTGCTGCTTTCCCCTCAGCGTGACTGAAAACACACCCGTGAAATCTCAACAATATGGTTGCCTGCAAAAAGCATCATGGTTGATGCATCAGTGCGGACTGGAGAATTCCACACGTCCCACCCCCAGATGAAGAGTGACAGGTGGCCAGTGGCTGCTAAGGCAAGAAGAATTGGTTTCCTCCAGGGACAGGCTTCCTGCCTGGTCTCATCCGAGGGTTTAGCCTTGGACACGGACATGGACACACGGACACACACACACACACACACACACACACACTGCGTTGTGTTCCTAGGCCCCGCCCCCCTCCCTGCCTGCGTCCAGGCTGCAGGCCAGCTCTGCAGTTGAGACTCTGTCCCTTCGGCTCCCAGGTCCCAGGTCCGTGAGTCTCTACTCCCTTCCCCCGGGGTCCCTGAAGCTCAGGAGGCAGAGAACAATCTCATTTCCATGTTAATCTCTGTTACCCACGTGACAGCGGGCACGTGGTTGACGAATTTTGCTGCTCCGAAGACAAATATCTCCATTAAGAATGAGGATGTTTATGAATAATTGTAGTACCAGAGCGTATTAGTTCTTAATGAAAACCTAAATTTATGCCTACTTTTATGTCATTCATTTCTTTATGTTATTCAGGTGTTTATCAATAAATCTAATGTGCCGAACACTGGGATACAACAGAGACCAGGGTGGACCTGAACCTTCCTCTTACACAATCCCATGCCGTAGAAAAGCAAATAAGGAAACAAGTTAAATATTTACAGATTAAAGGAAATAAACAGGCATCATTAACACATGCAGAGAAACAAGGTGGGCTGAACTGAAGGACCCAAGTGTCCCTTGGAGGCCAGCTACTGACCATTAGTTTCTTGTTGAACAGCTGAATGAAAATATTTACATACCATGAAATCTAATCATTGTAAATACGTGGTTTAATGACGATAATGCACTTATAGAGGTACACCTAGCACCAAGATCTATTCTGAAATAGTTTTGTCCCCTCAGAATGCTCCTGTTTGCATTTTGCAATCTTTTATGCCTGCCTTTTTTGCTTACCATAGTGTTTTTTTAGGACTCGTCCATATTGCAGCGTATATTACTGTCTCTTGCTTAGTAAATAGTGTTTGGTTGTATGAACGTATCACATTTTACTTATTTGTACATCCATCATCGTCGATGGATGCTTGGATTGTTTCTAGTTGGGGCTGTCGTAAATATGTTGCTGCGAACGTTTGCATGCAAGGTTTTATAGAGACAAATATTCTCCATTCTCTTGGATATTTGCCAACTTCTATGTAAGGGTAGAATTGTTTAGCCATGTAGTGTGTGTGTGCACGCACACGCACACACACAGACCCATGGATGAATGCCCATACATACACACACATATGCATGCACACACACACACACACACACACACACACAGAGACCCATGCATGAATGCCCATACGTACACACACACATATGCACACATGAATGCACACACACTTACCCACACATGCACACACACCTTTATATATTTGTGTGTGCATATATATTTAACTATTTTGAGGAACCGCCAAGCCACTGTGCCATGCTCCACTATTTGAATGAGTGAGTCTTCCCTAAAAAGGGTTTCCAGGCTGTAGTTACAGCCGAGTGCATGCCACGCTCTCTCATTTTAACCTGCTGCCCCCCAATGTCTAAATGAGGCAGGTGAGGTCCACACGTTGGCTGGCCATTTCTGAGTATTCTTTAAGGAAATGCCTATTGTGCACTTTTCTGGTTTTCTGATTTGTAAATGGGCTATTGTGTTCTTCCTGCTGGGTGATGAGCGCTTCGACCTTCATACCTCTGAGTTCAAATCTTTTCCTGAGTGTTTTCTTCCATTTTCATTCATTTCAAAATATATTTTTCCTGATTTGTACTGTGAATTTTAAAAAAGCAGGTTCTTTAGAGATAGGTTACTTGAATATCTAATTTTTTTCCTGTCTCGGGCTTGTCTTTTTATTTTCTCAGTTATAAAGCTTAAAAATATAAGTTTTTTATTTTAATGAAGTAAATTTATTTCTTTATGAATTATGCTTTTGTTATCTTACTTAAGAAACCTTTGCCTGGTCTGAGTCTGAAGAATTTCCTTCTAGAAGTGACCCCCACATCACTTTGAGCTACCACAGTGTAACTTTGTTTCTGAAAACATGTATATTCAGCTTTTAGAGAGCCATTTTCCGTGTCAAAAAATAATTGACTCTAAGTACCCTGTTCTCTGCATCTTCGTCTCCGTCCCGGGAACCAGTACAGCAGTGTGAGTCTCCTGACGTTGTTACTTCTCAGTCTTTGGCCACACTTCTCACGTTCTTAGCAATTACTCATGCTTTTCGACCCCCACGCTTAGCATGGCTTGCTGCAGTGGTGACGAGGAAATTTACAGGTTAGTTCTTGCTAATATGCAAGAATACATTTGGTTTCTGTATGCACTTATATCGTGTGACGTGGTTAAATGCATCCAGGATTAGTTCCGGGAGCTTTAGGACAGTCACCCAAGCATGGTGGTGATTGTTTTCTCCCTTGCAGACTCCTGGCCTTTTCTTTTTCTTGCCCATTGCATCGGCTAGAACCTCAAGGACAGCGTTGCTAGAAGCAGCCAAAATGTAGACATTCTTTACTAATTCCTGAGAGGAAGCTCTCAAACTTTCAAGTTGAGAAGGCCTAGGGTCGTTTGTTGGTTTTGCAGGGCTGGGGAAATCAAGCCAAAGGGTGTCACGGGCAGGGGAACCCTGTGTCCACGCTGAGTGCTCAGCCTGCATATCCACTTTTCTCAGACAGCCTTCGTGAAGCCCCCACTCTGCAAACCTTGTACCTTCTTCTGTGTCTAATGAGCCGACGCTGTGGGTTTGCTCCTCGTTAATGTCACCCACGAGGCTTTAAACGCATGACGGCTTTGCTCGTCCACACCATGCGATCCTGGCCTCTCGCTTGTGGGAGCAGGTCCAGTACTGATCTGCTTATTTTATGTCTGTTCAGTTTTGGTCGTAAGCCTTGGTAGCATACACATTTTAAAAATTCGCCCTTTTCGCTGAAATTTCTTGATCTTTTGTTTCATGAAATTGTTCAGAATATTTTCTGGTATTTCTTCAAATTTTAAACCAGAGCTGTTGCTCCTCCCCCTGAAGCCAGTCACTCCACCATCTTCCTTTCTTGCTCATTCTAGCCAGAACTTCAGAAATGTCCCTGATCTTTTCAAAGGCCCCACTCTAGGTTTGCTGCGGTCTCCCTCTGAGGCTTTCTGTTTTCCATCCACTTGCCTTCCGCTCTGATGTTCACTCCTTGGTTTTTCTACTTCCATTTGGCTTGGGTGCCTCTTTTTCTAATTTCTTAATAGGATAGACTAAATTATTCATTTAAAACTTCCTAATTAACCAACAAGTTGTTATATGTTATGTTATATATTATATAATATATTATGTATTATATTATATATTACATATTACATATTATATATTATAATTTCTGTCTTTTTATTGTGATTTGTTTTCAGATCTCTAAGTATTCTGTACTGAGGATATTCTGTTGCCAATGATAACGTGTTCTAGAGATAACAAGTCAACTGATAGTGCTGAGCACATCTGTAACTTTACTGCGAGGTTTCTGCCTAGTTATTAAGTCACTTGTTGAGAATAAGATAATGAAACCTGTGAGTCTAATTGAATTTYGTTTCTCTTTTAATCTGGCAGTTTTTGCTTTAGAAACTTTGAGACTTGGTTGTTAGATGTGACTGTGATCATAGGTGTCTTGTGTTCCTGATATGTAGTGACACATACCTTCATATACAGAGAGAGAGAGAGACAGATGGACAGACAGACAGAGAGAGAGGCAGAGAGACAACACAGAGACAAAAAGAGAGAAAGAGACAGAAAGACAAAAAAAGAAAGGGAGACAGAGACAGGGAGAGAGGGAGACAAAGATTGACAGAGACACAGAAACAGAGATGAGACAAAGAGAGAGAGAAAAATGAGACACAGAGAGATAAGAGACAGAGAGACAGAGACAAGCATATTTTAATGTGCATTTTGGTTCTAAGATTATTTCTTACCTTAAAGCCTATGTGCTTTTGTTTTGAAGATTTATTTTTATTTTTTTAATTCTTTGAATGGTGGTGGTGTATGTGCACATGGGTACCAATAAAGACCAGAAGAGAGCATCAGATCCCTTGAAGCTGAAATTTTTGGCAGTTACAATCTACTTGATGTGGGTGCTGGGATCCAAACTTGGGTTCTCTGGAAGGTCAGTGTGCTCTCTAACCACTGAGCAATCTCTCCAGTTCACTGTTTGCCTTTTGTTGTTGATTTGTTCCCAAACTCCTACACCCAAGAGAGTCTTCTTCCTTACCACCACCCCCCCCCATCCAGCAGCTAGAACCACAACCACATGCCACCATCCTTGGCTCATAGAATCATAACATATATAATAAGAATGCACATACTCCTACATAGGCTATATTTTCCACCTTTTAACTCAAATGTGCTTTCTAATCAGAATTGTGTCCTCTACAGACAGCATAATGTTAGATATACTTTACCCAGTCAGATCCTCTGCTGAGGTGGGATTTGTTGTTATTTTTACTGTGATGCAGATAGCTTTCTGACCCCATGTAAGCTGGCCAAGCTCTCTACCACTAAGCCAAACCCCCCAGTCCTCTGACTTTTGATTGGAGTCTTTAATCCATTAACATTTAGTGTAGTATTTTTGTTGCTAGATTTGAAGCCACCATTTTGCTATGTGTTTATATTACATATTTGTATTTCTTTTGTTTCTCCTTTTCCACTCTCTCCTTCATCAACTGATAGGTGTGTGTGTGTGTGTGTGTGTGTGTGTGTGTGTGTGTGTGTGTAAGAGAGAGGGGAGTGTCTGTGTGTTGGGTATATGTGTGTGGTGTGTGTGTGAGAGTATGTGTGTGTAATAGGTGTAGTGTGTGGTATGTGTGGTGTGGGGGTATAATATGTGTGTGTCAGTGTGTATAGCATTTTAATTGATCTGTCATGTCCTTAACTATTGTTTTTGTTGTAATTTTCTACTTTGCTCCAGGCATCACAGCGTGTATCCACACAGTGTGTGTGTGGAGGCCAGACAATGTCAATAGGCACCTTTCTCTATTGCTCTACAGCTTGTTTTTGAGAGAGGGTCTTGTATAGAACATGGAGTTCATCAGGTTGGCTATCCCAGCAGCCACTGAACCCCAGGGATCTTTCTTTTTCCCCTTTGCTGTGCCTCGTTACAGGAATGTACTAATGTATCCAGCTTTTGAGATCCCAGCATAGTTCTTCATGTTCCTAGCAAGTCCTCTATTGTTAAATATCTTATCCAAACATAATTTGCAGAATATTTCTCTCCCCTGCAGTCTTCTCAAAGGTTGCCTTTGTGGTRGGGCGTATTTGCTTCCACTCTTAAAGATCTATTTTTTATGTCTATAAATGTTTAGTCTACAGTATGCAAATTCACCACRTATAAGTTCACCATGTGTATGCAGGCTCCCAGGGAAGCCAGACGAGGGTGTGGGACCCCCACCCCGGGAGCTAGAGTGACAMGTGGCTGTGGACCACTATGTGTGTAGGTGCTTGGAACTGAACTCAGGCTGTCTATAAGCACCACAAGCCTGGCTCTGTGCCATCTCTCCAGACCTTGTTTGCATTCCTTATTTTTGCGCCTGTCTTCCTGGGGGTTACCTCTTTTATGTACCTAGGTTAGTGGTTGCCCAGTGATGCTCAAAAGTCATGCCCAAAGYCTTCTGCATGGGAAGGATCCCGCCCTCTGCCAGACGATCTTAATGTGGCCTGAGGAACAATGGGATGCCCAGCCAGCTCCCAACCCCATCTTGGCTCTCTCTCCTCATTAGCCTTTCTCTGGTGTCCCCACGAGCATCCCATCTCCATCATTGGATATGTGGAGACCCTTTGTGGCACTTGCACAGATGCTCATCTCCAGTCACTTTAGGTTGGCCTGTCCCTCACAAGAACTAGCACTACAGTCTCAGGCCAGCCAGGCTGCACGCTTCCCCTGTTCCTTCTCCCACAGTTTGCCACACGCGGAGCCACTGCTGCTGCTGGCTGTGGGTTTTCCCCTAAGCTCCTCATCAGGTCTGCCCAGGGGAGCTTCACCCTAGACAGCCACCATGCTCGCCCACTAACCAGGAGGGCAAGATGGGGATATTCTCACCCGGCGTTCTGCCAAGCCTTCCATTTTCAGTTTGGTTTTCACCTTGTCTTCCCAGAGCCCTAAGGGAGTGACCGTGTCAAGTGGAGTTTGTGTCTGTCATAAGGGGAGTAAGTGTCCCGCCTGCCTCTTCAGTCATAACTAAATGTGTCCTTGGTAGAGAGATGATTGCCAGTCTGTAGACAGTGTTTATATAAAGTGTTAGGACATGCTTATCATGAAAGATCTCATCCTTGACTCCTTATGGATTTCAGCGTTCCAAAATTCCAAAGCAACCCCCACCCCACCCCACCCCCAACAGGAAGAACTTGGGTGCCTGAGGGGCCCCGTGCATAATGGCTGCTGCACAGGCCTGGTCTACTCATCCACCTCTCAGACTTCCTGCTACTGTCCTGTCCCATCTCTACCCTCAGCTTTCAGTCGGGCGCCCACCTCACCACCAGGCTTAGCACAACAGACAGGGCCTGATTCTTGAACAATTCCTTAGGAAAAAAGAGCCGCAGTCATCGGCTTGTTTATCTTTCATTTGCCTCCATCATCTGGGAACATAACAGATAGCATCAGGCCAACAGAAGGAGCATTCTGATAGCGCTGATATTGTTTTCAGATCTTTGTCTCCACAGAGAAGACCAAGGGCTTGGATATCAAAAACACCTACCACGAGACATGAGGAAGACGTGCTTGATGGAAAGCCGGGGGGTCAGCACTGCTTTGCACTGCTTCCTCTCTCTCTCTCTCTCTCTCTCTCTCTCTCTCTCTCTCTCTCTCTCTCTCTCTCTCACTCACTCGCTCTCTCTCTATATATATATATACATATATATGTGTATATATATGTATATATATATATATATATATATATATATGAAAAAGTTTAAACCCCACCACCCACTCATCAGGTGATTGGAGACTCTAGTTGTAAAAATGTGCTGCAGGCAGAAGTTCTGAAAACCCTAGAAAGTGTTGAAAACATCTCTAAACAAGGCGTTTTTCTTCTGCACCTTTCTTGCTAAAGGTCCCAATTGCTGCCAAGAAAACTAGTGAGAATGTTAGCTGCCAAATAAAAAATTTATGACAGTGTTTGGCAAAGGACGATCTCGCTGCTTGTTTTCTACATTTCCACGAGGCATTTGAAGGCAGCCTCTTTTTTCCTTTCCCCCCTAAGTCCTCCATATACACTGTGGGTACGTAAACCTTACTGATCACTGTTCTGAGCCTGTTCTCCAATAAAAGAGCAAACTCTTATAAAGTAGGATTAAACAATATAACTTTCTTCCCCTTCAGTAACCTCTGAAACTGAGGCAGCAGCCTTCAAGTGGAGCGTGCTGCAGAGAAGCAGAAGGAGATGCGCTGACTGCTTGTTTAGAATAAACACATGCATGAAGAGGAATAAGAGCCTCTCTGTTCGCAAGTGTAGACTCTCCTCGGTCCCGTGAACCTTCGTGTGCCCAATCCAGGCAAACCTCGGCATCCTCACAGATAAGGAATTAGGAGCCAAGGAGCTAAAGGCGTTCTCCCCAAGGTCAGGACGAACGCAGGGGCCCTCCTGGGAACAAAGCCTGACTCTCATCTGGGTACTACAGTACCTAGTACTTTGTAACGCAGCGCTGACTGTGTTTGTTGGTAGCACACACACACACACACACACACACACACACATGCATGCACTCATAGAACTCATGGCTTGTTTTATTGAGTACTGAAATTCCTGGCACTTTCTAAAAACCATAACATTTGTGTCTCTAAAACTCTGCAAACACTCAACACATCAAAACTGAATCAGAATACATGGGTGATTACTATTAAGATGGTATTGTGCACAGCTCTCAGTTAAGCCTCCTGGCTAACTCAGGAATCTCTCAAATTAATCTCTCAAATTGATGGCGGGGCCTCCGTATAAGACAGAAAGGTGTCTCTGAAATCAATTTGGATGTTAACAGTAGTGCGTGCTTTCAGGGACTGGCGCCCACCCTTAAGTACTTAAGCAGCTCCTACATGGGCTTAGGGAAGATTTTTAGGTAAGCAGGCTTACCTGGGTTTATCTGTTCAAAACACTTGCTCCACAAGGCCTTCCGTTGTGAGTCCATGCTTGGCTAGTGTGCATCTCAGCATTTGAGCTGAGTCCAACCAAGCCTGTGTGGGATCCTGTCCTAACCTGGTTTCTGTCTAGAGCATATGCAGTCTTCACACTCACAGTGATGCAGGAGTCCCAGCTGAGCTGTGGCCACTGTTTTGCTGTGACTGTGTTAAGAAAGGGAGTTAGGCTAGATGCAAAGTACTTCAGACAGAGCAGGAATAAGCAGATTATTTCCGACAGCATTAGGAGGTAACGGAAGAAAGATTAGTTCGACATGAGGCAGCTATCATAAGCAAATTAGAAAAGCTTCCCAATTAGGAGAAGAGACCTGGGCTTGTGCTGTCTGTGATCTTCAGCTGAAAGGCAGAGCGTCCATGCTATGGGCTGCAGTCCTGATTTAAGCTGAAATGTTGGCATCTCCTATCAGCGCTGGCGTGTTAGCATCTGAGCTGTGTACAGCCTCACAAATGAAGTGAATCCCTGCTCTCGCCACTAACTGCCCCCCATTCTGAGACACCATGCACTGGGCAATGCTTTTCCTTGGCCCTGGAATAATCTCTAGGGCATATTGTAATGTTTCTATGCCGGGGGTATTCAACATGATCGCAATGTACCACACTTCATCTCCCGTGTTGGCTTGTCCCGGGAGCCCATGCCGTGCAGACGTCATGAAAACAGCATGCAGAATGCCAGACGCTACAACTATAACCAGATACTGAAAAATCTGTCCCTGGGTGCCACCCAGGGATCTGCACCCA
Organism: Apodemus speciosus; assembly: GCA_002335545.1. NCBI lineage: Eukaryota > Metazoa > Chordata > Mammalia > Rodentia > Muridae > Apodemus > Apodemus speciosus. The sequence continues at coordinate 170,729 of BDUI01001077.1, forward strand.
GGCTTGAGAGTTTCACAAACTTCTGTGCTAAGCTAGGATTGTTCTCCAACAAGAGGCATGGCTTTGCCTCTGAGGTCTCTGTGCCAGGGACTGGACACTGGCCATAAGCCTGGGCCTTTCCACCAGTCCACTCTGTTCTCTCTTGCTTCTTGACCTCTGTTGTTTGCCGTGGAGCAGTGTGTGGCGGACGCCCTGAGCAGACCTTCCACCCTTGGCTAAGATCTGATATAGTCACACTTCATTTTTTTAAGACCCAAATGTATTTCAAATTAATTTTTATTTTCCTAGAATTGTTTTGCAGTGTTTTTATTTTTGTTCTTTCTAACGTACGTATTTTCTTGTTTCCCAGCCGTCCTGGGGCTCCAACCCAGGCCTCCTTACACATGAGGCAGACACCTTACCATGAACCGGCGTCCCTGCCCCTGCCCTCTCCCGGTTTTCATTATCTAAAAAAGGACTGATAGAGGAGGGAATGAATTTTCTAATTAAAAAATAGTTTGTGTTCATTTCAAAAATATTTGCAAACTTCAGAGAACTGTAGATACATATGTGTAGATATGAAATATATGTAGAAATATATGATGCAGAAATGTATATTCAGAAATTAATTTACTTGTACTGTCTAGACATAAGCGCCTCATGTTTCACGCGTGCCTTTGCAACGTCTGCTTCATATTTACATGCGTGTCTTCTTTTCTAAAATTGGGGTCTTAAAATGCATGCTAACAAGCAGGACCCTAACTTTTTGCCTAACACATTGTAGCCGAGATGTAAACCTCGGACACTTTGGGAACATCAGTGAATTTGTTTGGTGTATGTCTTGGACTCGTACACTTTCTTTTCTGAAAAATCGTCAATACCTAAGTGGCATCTGTAGTGATTGTTAAGGCACCAATTTCAATCATTATCCCATATCATTACATTATCATCTAGTTTCACATCATCATGATTCCGTATCTCTTTGAGCAGTGGCTTCTGCTCTGTTCTTTCTTGCATGCATAGTCTCACCCAGACGTCCTCAGAAGCCATGAGGCAGGAGAGAAGGAGAGGCATTGTTATTCTGAACTTATTCATAAATGCAGAGTGACCCACCTGCTTTCAACAGCCATGTGGAGCTGAGCACAGGGTGTGGCCTTTGGGACCTGGTTTTCGATGTGTAGCCACTTTGCCAGTGGCTGAGTGAGTGCTATTGGACCCATTATCTCCCCCAAAACCTCAGTTTTCTAATCTAAAGGAATCTAATCTAAACTAGGAACAGTGATGCTTTGATCACAGAGTCTTTATGATAATGAAATGAACTCCTGCGAAGGACTCAGAATAACAGAGCGGCATCCCCCATAGTGCTCAGGTGTGCACAGAGAGGAAGAGCTTCAGGTGTCAAATGCAGCGATGGAATCTTAACTCACTTTTCCTGTGACCTGGGAACACTTCAAGTAAAACCCAGCCCGCCTTTTACAAAAGCAGCCTGTGTCAGGACATGGGCCTTCCTGCTGCCCAGGCACAGCCAGCTCCTTGGGAGAATAGCTCCTCTGAGCACCTCCCACCACTGGAGAAAAGATGGTCCTCCTGGACCCTGGAATGTTCTCCTCTGGGGAGGAGCAGGAATTTCTAGAGCCAAGCCCCTCTCGACAGCTAATTTGATGGTCCTCTATCAGCTACGCCGTTGGTGAATACATTGATCTATTTTTATTTTCCTCCCCATTCTGCAGTTTTGCCTCAGCTAGACCCACGATTTCTCTGAACCAGATGGGTAAAATTGATTTTTATTAGTCCACTGGCCTTGTGGAAAATTATCTCCTGAACTGGTTTTCATGGGAAGGCTCAAAGCACAGCACAGGGTGAGAACCAAGCCTATAGCAGTCAGAGCTGTTGTCTGAAATGTCTTCAGACGGCGAGGCTGAATTTATTGCACGGAACAAGTAGGAGTGGGGCGGAGGTGTGCCTGCSTGCTCATTATCACTGGAAGGGAGAACCAAAAAGCCGAGTAAAAAATTAAATTTTAATAATGCCCGTGATATTTTCTAAATCTTTCCTGACAGAAAGATTCTCATTATTTTTATCTGTCTCCAAGTGGGTTCTTTCAGAGGCATCTCAGAGATGGCCTCAGCTCAATTGTTTCCCAGGCTTTAAAGCATCTGCAAAAGCACAGAGAGAGAGAGAGAGAGAGAGAGAGAGAGAGAGAGAGAGAGAGAGAGAGAGAGA
>BDUI01001077.1:191314-208221 GCA_002335545.1 Apodemus speciosus
AGGCTTAAAAGTTCCAAAGCTGAGGTCATTTCCCCTCTAGTCATGAAGCAAATGTGTTCTTCTTAAGACTTTGTAGGCCCTTACAGGGCTGCACGCACTATCTTCTTAATATAATTGGCAGCTTTGAATTCTTGAAAAGCCAACCTGTTCTCTTCATAAAAAATGCTAACCACCTGTGCTCACGAAGTTAAGAGCATGCTGCAGTTGATCTCTCACCACACACACACACACACACACACACACACACACACACACAGAAGAGAACCATTATAGAGTAGAGAAGAAATACAAAATCCGCCAGAGGACCTGTACTCGTGGAAACAGGCAGGGTCTGTGTGTATTCAGATGAATCATTTATTATTGTGTAAATAAAGGTATACTCTGTGTCGGAAGGGTGGCGTGGGGTTTGGGCCAAACAAAGTAGGACAGCAGAGGAGACAGRCTGGAAGCTATGCTGCCTTTCCTGTCCACTAAAGGGACCAGCTCAGCAAGAACCTTTTATCCTCATAACTGAATTCTGGACATCCTAAATGTGTCAAAGAAACCATTAAAAAGCAAGGAGACAACCTCGGTGTGTGGTGCTGCTGCGGTGAGGGAGATCAAGGCCTCTGTGGCCTCTTTGGAAATACTGGATCTTAGTTAAGAGTATACCTGAGCCCTGGGCTGTCCCTCCCACCTTCCTCTGTCCCCCACAAGTTCCATCTTCCCAAGGCCRCCTGACAGGCGGGCAGCAGCTGAGCACTTGCTGGCCCCAAGCAGTTCAYGGAAACCTGTGTTCACGCTGAAGGGGGTGAAATGAGAAGGAAGGGAGGCGCCTGCCTCTCACCTCTCACCACTCTCTCTGCTGGGCGCTATCGCCAGTGACACTGGCCCAGCTCGTCCATGGGAGTGGAAGTCTGTGAACCTATAATGCTTGGCCTAACAGCTCCATCRCATCCCCTGGAGAGTGGCYACCCAACTCAGGCCAGGCCCACCGAGGCTGGGAACTGGTCTGAAAGTCCCTTGTCCACCCTCCGGCCTCCTGACGATACAGGAAGAACACAGAGGAGACCTGGGGTGGGGGGGGGGCAATACCCTCCCCACCTCCCTACCCACCAAGGAAGGGAGAAAGTGCACAGCTCTGAAGCAGGTATCTGTGTGTGGAAGGTTCTTGGTTCTTACGTAGGCATTGGTTGTTGAATATTTGTGAAGTTGGGAGCCTTTGTTTCAAAGTGTTGGGGGGTCGCCATGGTGGCACGGGGGAGGAGGAAGAGGAGGAAGCCCTCACCATATAAAATTCATGCAGACTAAACAGTTTCTCTTACGGTATAAATAAAGCGGAAGCAACCCTGCTCCAGAATCAAAAGCAATTTAATTAAAGTCTCTTAAGTTGCAAAGAGTTTTAAATGGTCGGTGTTGCAGGCGGAGGCCTGCAGAGCCAGCGGGCCTGACGTCAGCGGGCGGGCCCGGGCTGCGAGGCCATTTGCTATTCTGTTTCAGGCAGGCTGGATTGTCTTATTTTGGAACCAGCGTGGTGGGGGGTTTGCTTTGCTACTGCTTCTGAGCCCTGCGCTTCAAAGGCCGAAATTAATGGCGAACAAAATTGTGCGGCTCTGGCCATCCCATGCGGGGCGAGCCCATTGAGGGTTATCATTAAGTAAAGAAATAAAGAGGGGGAAAAGCCTGCCTGCTCCAAAAACCTCATCAGATAATGACCTCCGTGATTGGGTTTTCATTACCAAACAGCATCCAGAGATTACCAACTCACGGAAGAAGGGAGGAGGGAGAGAAAGGAAGACAAGCCACTGTCTTTCTCTCTCTCCCTCTCCCTCTCTCTCTCTCTTTTGCACATCTTTTCTTTAAAACTGTCAGATCATTTCAGTATTTCAAATCCGAGGAAAACAGCCTGCCTGCTGCTGTATTTGAAGTTGTAATGGTGTCAAAAAGTCACGACTGACTGACAGCCGTCAGTCCCAGAGGGGCTCATTAAATCATAAAAACTTGACAAGGAAATAATTGCGCATGGCCAGCGACTTGGCGCCTGTTTAGACGGTTTTATTGTCTTTCATTATCAGTCCCCGCCATTACGTTCATTAACAAATTGCATTAAACAACTGTTAAGGGCTAATGATTTGTTTATCGCTTTTTTTATTATTATTATTTAAACATTAGCCGTGTCATGTGGTACCCCAGCAGCCTCTTGCCATCCTCCGACTGAATATTTTCCCACTCCGAGCCCTGGGTACTGTTGGAATATGGAATAGATTATTCATTACTCTACTCTTTGCCACTGATTTGGTTTCATGTAGTGTCTTCCACAGAGAAAGATGAAAACTTGTCAAAAATAGGTTATATCTTATTCGAAGGGGCAACAATAGCAGCAGGTACAGGCACACTTTAATATTTAATTAAGGTTGATGTTAACCCCTTTCAWTGACTTCAGCTCTAAGTTACATTTAAATGCGGAAGAGAAAAATAATTGTTCTTAATTTGCAACCTGTTTGGCAGGCATTCTTCGATGGACTTACCGGAAATTTAGAGGTGAATTTTTAAATAATAAAATTTCGTATCATAAATATTTATAATAGTTTGTCTACATAGCTGAGAACTGAGGACAGCGATGATTTCCTCATCACTTAGCCGTGAACTGATTAGCCTCTCCAGGTGCTCTGCTTGGGTACAGAGGTGGCAAAAATGTTACCTGGAGAGGCCCACATCGGGGTACTGTCAACCTTTTGTGGCCCATGATGCCTTGAAAGGAAGTGCTAGGTCCCCAGCCCAAAGGCCACTGTCCCTTCAGCTGAGAGCGAGGCTGGGAGAGACTGGTCTTCAGTGAGGGCGGGCAGTCGGGCTTGCTGGCACAGGAAGGTGTGCTGGGCGTCTCCGGCCTCTGTAGTCAGCCGGTGCTCATTACAACCCAAGCTTCCCTAAAGGACAACAGGAGCCGCCCCGTGCACGGACTGACCTTCCAGCCTTTCCCTTTCCAGGGCTTGCCATCGGTGAATTGATCAGCTTTCCCACGGGTTGTGACCTCAAGGGGCCAGAGAGAACAAAGCCCTATCATGGTCACCGGAAATCAGAAGTCAGTCCTCCGCCACATCTCTGCTCTAACTGGCCAGCAGTTCATTTGTTTACTACATAACATGGAAGCCACAGCCTTCAGGACTGGGGTGCTCTGGTAAAGATGGGGACCAGAGTACTTTTTCTCCATCCCACCCCCATCCCTTAGATCACGAGTGTGCTCTTGGCTGGGTACTATAGGTCTGAGCATCACTCACCAAGGACAGATGGCTCCTGCAGTAGTCATGTGCTGGCCAAGCAGGCATAAGACCTCCTCTCAGATCTCCTCAATCACTGCGAATGTCAAAATAGTGGCCACACCCAGGTCTGCAGGGCCTCCAGGCTCTGGTCCACATTAGACACGTGACACCTCACCTCCACGCCTCAGCAGAAGACAAACACGCTAGAACCATTTTCCCAGTGGGGAGGAAGGTGGTGTGGTAAGCCACCCCCCAGTGGAAAGAGGGACTGCCTGAGACAGGAAACCATCCTCTGTCCTGACCTCGCCCTATGCTGTGACGGGCTGTTTTTAACCTGACCCAAAGCTTATGTTTCTGTCCCTCGCCTGGGCTGCTCCACCTCACGTGACTGGTGGGCCACTGTGGGGCGCTGAACAGATGCACAGAAGCAGACAGGCACTGCGCCAAGATGGGTGATGGTCGAGGGTGGCCAGGAGGACATGAGTGCGTGCCTGGGGCCCAGGCATCCAGGGGCACCCTTCCCACTGTGGCCCGCYGCAGCCCTCTTCCTTAGGATTCCAGTCAGGGCCAGCTCCCCAGAGGCAAGTGGCCAAAACAAGACGGGTGGGGGCCTTGGAGCAAAGGACTAGAGAGTGAACGGTGAACGGGGATGCAGCCAGGAGTTGGGGCAGCCGACTCAGCGCAGACAAGAGCAAGAGAGTGGGTCACTCTGAGACCCTCATGCCTTTCCTCAAGGGGAGCCAGTGAAGGGACAACAGGGATGCTGCTCCATCACCTATAACATCCCCATCCTCCCTGGCTCCAGGCTCACGGGGGTGGGGTGGGGTCCCCTCTTTTGAATCACCTCCTTACTGGTGCTACATAAATAAGGGGGCATCCAGTTGAGGGGGAACCTGCTACAGGCAGAGCACAGGCCTGAGAATCTGCCAATTCCCACCCCTCCTTCCCTTCATCCAAACAAGGCCCTTTGGCATGAATAATAGCTGCGGATCCCAGGGAGGAGCAAAGCGCCTCTGCCTCAGTATTGATCCGATCCATCCGCAGCCTGCACATCCGCCAGGGGCTGCCGGGGCTTTCCTGCARGCAGGACCTCGCTGGGCAGCATTCTCACTCCTCCCCGGGCCTCCCCCAGGTGTGCGGAGGAGTCCGGGAAGGCGGGGTGGAGGGGGCCCGGGCACTTCCCACAGCTCAGCACAGCTTCCATGCCCAAAGTTTTCTGTTTTCATCTGGCTTTGCCACAAAACGCACTTGTTGGGGAGAAACAGGTTTTTGCTTGCTTGTTTGTTTCTGATGAGCCTCCACAGAGTCGAGGATGAACACCTCAGGCCCCAGAATCTCTTCACAGGGCTCTGCCAAGGGCCCAGGCCACAGAGGCATCCTCAGCCAGCTGAAGAAGACCCTGCACTGGGCCGAGCACCCGGCATACTGTACTGAGTCTCCCTGGTGACCCTCTCTGCTGTCCCTGCCCCGGTTATATGGCCCCTCTGTACAGAAAGTCCCAAGGCCTCCGACCCCCAAGGGATACAGCACTGCGAGGTCAGTGAGGCACCCGTACGGGAACGCCCTGAAATCCTATCATAACTGCAGTCCTTTGGCTTCTGGCTTAGAATGCTGGGAAAGGCAGATTGGGCTTCCCTGGGGGGCCTCCGACTGCTCCAACCAGTTTCTCTGGTTGAGAGGCCCGCCCCTCTTTTGATGACCTCTGACCCATTTTGGGTGTCTGTGGTGTGAGGTATGGCCAGTGCCCTGAAGCTGCTTCTGTCTCAGCCCCTCAGGGTTGGAGAGGCACAGGCACTGTTTCGCCCTAGAGGCCCATCTTGGCCAGATTACCAAGGAGACATGGAGTCTGAGGATAGACTCTGCCAAGGAGTGAGGGGTGTGGGTCCTTGAGAAAGGTGGAGGGTAAGCACAGGAGTTAGGGTAAGTGGCCCTGGGTTCTGGCATCGGCTCCCTCCATCAGCTTCTCCAGCCTCGGGATCCAAGGAGTCCCAGGACTCTGTCGTGCTGTGCCGTGCGTGCCGTGTGACACACGGAGGAGGATTGCTTATGCCTTGAGTGGACCCCAGGCTACCTTGTCTCCAGAAGACCTGGGCACGCTCACCTTGCATTCTTGGCTTTCACCTGCAGCAGCATTTCTGAAGAAAGGGAGGTAATAGAGTGAGGAGAACCAGGCGGTTCCCAGGCGCTCCCTCCTGTTCCCCTCTGTTCAGAGGTGAGCTGTAACCAGACTTACTCATCCGAGTATTTATAAGCACCTACTGTGTGCCAGGCCCCAAAGACATAGGTGAAAGGGGAGGTCAGAGAGCGGCGCTGTTCCAGGTTAGAGGCCTGAAAGCTTCTCCTTCCCGGCACCCCAGCTTGCTCTCTGATCTCAGATCTGTCTCAGGATCCCCAAGTGTCATGGAGAGGCCACTGCCCTCGCCGCCTCTGCCAGTGCGCCTCACATGCACAGCCCATCCCCACGGCAAAGCACACTCAGGATGCGACATCCGACTTTCTTCCTCCTCGCCCTTTCCGACCACATTCGCAGAGATCCAAGAGGAAGCAAGCAGGGACCCTCTTCATCTGCAGGCGGTTCAGGTCCCCGTCGTCGTCACTGCTTCTGCACCCAGGACGGCCCTTGAAAGGGAGACGGGAATGGGGAATGGTTAGATCAGGGCTGACTTGGAGGGTGGGGTCTTTTTTATGAAAAAGGTTTGACTTGGCGGGCAACAGAAGCCCAAAATATCATAAAAGAGAAAAAAGTTGCAGAGTGGCTAAGAGGTGCACCGCGGGAGTGTTTCTAGGTCTGAACGAGGTGGATGCTCCGTGCAGAACAGTGGGCAGGGAGGAAATGGAGCAAGAGACATTTCAAAGGCTTCCGTGCCCTCCTCCTCCTCCTCCTCCCTACCCCCCATGCAGAAAGGGGAGGTAGAAACGGTGCTATCAACCTCCATACGTACCCCCCTCTCCCAGGCAGTGAAGAAACGGATGTTAGGGCGTCTGATATTGGTGCAAACAGAGCCCGGGCACCCCTGTCCGTGCAACCACGTTCCAGCCTAGGGCAGCCCTCTCCGGACTCCTGTGTGAAGAGAGAGGAGGTCCACGGAGAAGGGCATAGTCTGCGTGTGTGTGTGTGTGTGTGTGTGTGTGTGTGTGTGTGTGTGTGTGTGTGTGTGCGTGTGTTGGACAGGATAGGCAGGGAGTTAAAAGAGTGAACCATCACAGATCTACACCCTCTGTGCTCAGTGCTGGCCACCTTGGGAACATCTCGAGTGTTCTGATGAGCTCCAGATCACAGCTCCTTTGAGCTGTGCATGTCACAGGGCCGTGCTGGCCAGCCTACACTTGTTTGCACATAGAGGGAGAACAGCATTTTCTGAAGATCTTTCAGCAAGTTGATAGCAGAGCAAGGGGTAGGCTCTAGGCCGTCAGTGCTCCCCTGCACAGAGACAAAGAGGTGTCACTTCCAGTGTCAGGCACAAGCTGGAAACTTTATCTTCATGACCCCCATTCCCACCGCATTCCTCTGACCTCGGGAGCTCCAGCCTAAAACATTCACAGCCCCCAGCTCAGAACCCACAGAGCTAGTAGTCACTGGGGTAGAGTTGGCTTCATGCCACTGGTGCTAAAGCCCCCACTGTGTGCAGAGGTTGACTCCATCCCTGACGGCTAGAACTCCTTTTTCCTTGAATGCCAGGTCTCCGCTGTCATCTTAGTGGGGCTCCTAAGGTCATAGTCTACCATCCTTACAAAAAAAAAAAAAAAAAAAAAAAAAAAAAAAAAAAAAAAAAAACACTTACAAAGCTTAGATTGTTAAGAATTTCAGTTCAACTACAGAGCATTTACTCTAAGTGTGAGGCCCTTCGGAGCCTGGGCCTCTGCATCCAAGACCGTTCACAAGTTTAACACGCCATGGCTTTATCCTTCTAGAAGATTCTACATATAAGAGACTGCCCTCCTATCCCAAAGTTCACTTATTCAGGAACATTCCTTTTGCATTACTGTGGATAGCTGCGAGTTGCCAGAGATCTCTTTTCCCAGAGACTTTCTAAGCCCCATTTGCCTATTTGCTGAAAAAACTCAGGGAGGGAAGGGTATTGCTTGCAGAGTCCTTATCCAAGGCCAGCACTTGGCAGGGCCCAGGACCCTAGGACTCCATCCCAGGCTGGCCCAGAAGCCTGGGTGGAAAAAGATCAAGGTCTCATTGTTCTCCCTTGCCATGTTGAGGTTGGGTATGAATGCCCCTTAGCCATGGCCACCAGCACCCAGGCTCACTGTCAGAGAAGCAGCAGCGTTGATGGGCGGCAGAGGAGTTCTGAACGTCTGTCCTGGGCTCAGCCTCACAGTGGTGGCGCTCCTGACTGTAGGAACTGCTCCTCACAAGTTTTTTGGTGGGGAAGAGTGGCTGAGAAGACACCACACGGGAAAGAGGCTAGAGATGCCTTCCTCAGCAGGACCTTAGGAGCTAGCTCATCTCTAGGTGCCTCTACAGCCTGAGAGGCTTGTCCACCTGCTGTGGGTGCAGATAGATGTGGTGCTGGTTCAGTGCGCCCCCAAGTAGCCCCAGTGCCCACAGGGGTCTGAGGGAACACCACAGCGGGCAGCTGCAAGCACAAGGGGCCTCTCTTCACTCTGGGTCCAACAGTCTCTTCAGCCCAACGTGGTGCCCTGCTCAGATGAGCCTTGAAAAGCAGTGTATATAGCTTGGATGACCCCATGTGCATGTTAAATATCCCATTTTCCAGCTGAATCTAGCATCATATAATATAAAGGTGAATGGTGAGAATCGTGGTAATAAATTGAATTTGGACAGATAGCATTGCCAAATTAAAGGCACTGTGTGTGACAAGCTGAAATGTCTGCCTTTAAATTTTTATTTTTAATTGTGAGTATGTGTATGGGTCTGTGTACATGTGTGTGCATGTGTGTGAAGGTGTTGGATCCCCCTCCCCGGAGCTGAAGTTACAGGCAGTTAGTTGCAAGGCACCAGACATGAGTACTGGGAAGTCCCCTGCAAAAGCAATGGGTTCTCTTAACCCCTGAGCTATCTCTACAGGTTATGCCTGGTTTTATTAATAGAGTCCCACAATTTCATTTTCCCTCAGGTCTCCCAAATTATGTAGCCAGACCAGCCAGATGCATGAATTTCCCTCTTGTGCATCTATTTCCCTATCAGAAAAAATGGACGCACATTGAGCTTGCCCCTCAAAAAGTCTTGGCCCGTTAAGTATGTGAGTATGGATAAGACCTAGCGAGGAAGTCCCCGCGTGAAGGACGATCATGAATTTTGAAACAGAGACCCTGTTTCAACAAAGGAAACAAGCAGGGGGGTTGAAAGATTTAGAAGCCATAGAGAGGCTGTGGAGATAGATGGTCAGCAGTCAGGAGCCCCGGGTTCAATTCCCAGTACCACATGGCAGCTCACAACTGTCTGTAACTCCAAGATCTGATACTCTCACACAGACATACAGGCAGGCAAAACACCAATGCTCATACAATAAAAATAAATGAAGGTAAGAAGGGGAGGAGAGGAAGAAGAAAGAGGGAAGAAGAGGAAGGGGAGGAGGAGGGAGGAGGAGAGGAGGAGGAGGAGGAGGAGGAGGAAGAGGAGGAGGAGAAGAAGAAGAAGAAGAAGAAGAAGAAGAAGAAGAAGAAGAAGAAGAAGAAGAAGAAGAAGAAGAAGAAGAAGAAGAANAAGAAGAAGAAGAAGAAGAAGAAGAAGAAGAAGAAGAAGAAGAAGAAGAAGAAGAAGAAGAAGAAGAAGAAGAAGAAGAAGAAGAAGAAGAAGAAGAAAGCAGCAGCCACCATCACCCGTCGCCACAGGGTGCCTTGGAATCCCAGGCCCAAGCTTCAGATTTTGTTTTGTTGCTTGGCTTGATTGGACTTTGCTTTTTTGTTGTTGTTGTTTGGCTCCTTTTGTTTTGCAGTCTGGGGGTTGTTTGGCATTTTGAGACAGGCTCTCACCATGTGGCTCCGCAGGCCTTCAAAACAAGTTATGCTTCCTCAAAGGAGACCTGGAGTGGCTCCTAGAGAAAGGGCAGGCTCTCTGGAAGGTCTGAGGATCACTGACTGCTCAAGCTTTGACCTCAGGTCTTCTCCTTGGATGTTACATCCTGGAACTGGGGACCCCACACGGACACCCCACGGAGACTTTAAGTACCAAAGATGCAGTTTGGGATCCAACAGCGATCAAAGTTCATCTGTCCCAAAAGCTGAGGCCCTAAGACCGCGCAGAGCACCAGTCCTGACCGATCACCAGGCAGCGAGCGCCATCCAAACTCCAGCACAAGGAGGTGAGTGTCTGCCAGGTTCCGAACTAGTGGAGCAAGTGACCATTCGCACCGTCACCATGGGGCCTGGGAGAAATTAGCTGACAACTTTTGGTTTCTCCCAACTTTCCCGGACAATAGCTCTCTCCAGTTTAGCACTGGGTGGGTTTGGAGGATTCCCTGTATTGCTTTTTGACTGATGCCTTCTGGCTGCAGCTCATCTTTCCTGATGGTAATTCATTAGGCCTGAAAGCCACTCCAGAGTGGGTTTAGAACCCATGTAGTACATAGTCCGTTAAACTGAGATCCGCTAATTAATCGCTCTCCTTGTGTAACAGAGCGATAGCGCTCCTTCCGCAGGGAATTGCAATTTCATGGTTCCTAATGATGCTACGATTACATTATCTGCATCGCTTAGGCTGGGGTGTCGGGAGCAAGGCTCGCTCAGAGCCTGTCTCAGGGAGGGAGGATGGAGAGGGGGGACGGGGAAGGGGGAAGGGGAGAAATCACACAGAAACCCAGAGGGTGGGGGAGGGGAGGTAGACTGGCCTGTGCTTATTAATGCGCAGCTGTTTTAACATCTCACTCAGGAATTAGTCCCAAGTCCCAGAGACTGCTCCGCAGCACCTCTTTCCCCAGAATCTTCTAATATTTACAGAGCAGAGCTTCAATAAATCTGTGTATTTGCAGTATTCCACAAAGTAATTCATCTCATCATTTATTTTCATTAGATCTCTTAGAAACATGCTTCTGCCTGTTATTGGTTAAGTAATTCATCTCGATGGTTGTTTCCTGAACTAACTAGTACCATTGGATGAGTTCAATAAAATGTAGGATGTCTAATTCCAAGGTTTGTTGTTTCTTTTGCGTTTTTTTTTTTTCTAGTGGTAAGGTCGCATAATAATCAGCATTCTGCACTGTGACTATAGTACACTGTCAACTTTTTAAAGAGGGTGACACTCGGAAGGCTCGTTTTCAAGGTTGTATCTTGTTTTCGTTTGTGTGGTGTCTGCCTGGGGTACAGCTGTGTGTCCTGGTGGAAGCCACCTATCTCAGCCTCCGTTCCTCAGGTCCCAGCACCTCATTGAGACCTTCCTCAGCCTGGAGCTCAGCGACCATGGGAGCCTAGCTGGTCTAGTGAGCTCCGGATCTCCCTGGCTCCGCCTCCCCAGCAAACGCTAATCTTTGACCTTTGCAAGGTAAGCATTCTGCCAGTGGTGCTACCCCCAGCCCTCTTTTCGACCTTATGAGGCAAGGCCCCCCATACTGTATAGACAGGCTTTCAACATCTCTGGACTCAAAACAATTTCTGTGTCTTAGCCTGGCTAAGAATTTTTCCTCTTTTAATTAAAGTTTTTTATTTATAGCTGGGCACGGCAGTGTACATCTCTTGGGATGCAGAGACTAGCAGATCTCTGAATTCAAGGCCAGCCTTATCTACAAAGTGAGTTCCAGGACAGCCAGTGCTACAAAGAGACATCCTGTCTCTCTCTCTCTCAAAAAAAGTATTTATTGTGTATGTATAGATGTTTGATACCACACACACACACACACACACACACACACACACACACACACTCACTCACATTCCAGAGGCCAACTGTCAGGAATTGGTTCTCTCTTTCTACCATGTGCGATCTAGGGCTTGAACTCAGGACTTCAAGCTCCGTAGGAAGCTCCTTAACACACTGAACCATGTCATCTACCCCTCTGGCTTTTCCGAACACCGAATTTTATTTTATTTTCCATCAACTTCTCAGAGAGATGGCAGACCTGACTTTGAGCGCTTGAGAGATCCTGTCTCATGGAGGAAAGGACTTTAAAGAAGGAAAATGTTGGAAATCTTGGGCCAGGCATGGAAGGCACCTGTGGTGCTAGCACTCCAGAGTCAGAAACAAGCAGAGAGAAGGCTAGCATGATCTACACAGGAGACCGTCTCGCAGAACCAAGGGCACGTAGCTCAGTGACAGAACATATGCCAAGCTCAAGGCTCGCGTCTCAGCACCAAAATCTATCCATTACAACATTCTTTCTGGGGGCTGGAAATGACTCAGCAGTCAAGAAAATATGCCAATCCTGCAAAGGACTAGAATTCAGTACCCAGCATGCTGGGAAGCTTACAGTTCCTAACTCCCAGTTCRCACATTACGATGCACGCTTCCGGCCCCTGTTCTCTCTCTCCCCCCATCCCCTCCCTCTCCCTTCCTCTCCCCCTTCCCCCTCTCTGTCTCTCATACATATACTCACAGATTATATATAGACTCACACTCATACATACACTCTTATACACACACACACACACACAAAGAAAATCTTTTATAATGTATATTCATTCTAAGAATGCTTTAAAGCTATCTTTTCATACTAAATGACCGGTGTGGACAAGGGATCATGAAGAAACATCTTCTCTGCCTTCCCCAGGTCTAAAGCCATAGAGGGAACCTACCAGCTACCTGGAAATTCCCTGTCTTGCAGTTCAGCTCCAGGGGCTGGTAAAAGCTCGGTTTGGGTAATTTGAGCTGGTTTGAGTCTACCCATTGCCAAATGTATTGAAAAGAAGTTTCTAGCTTCYGAATGGTGAGCTGCCAGTGCGCTAGAAAATAACCCCATCCATGATCATGCAAGCAGCCCTAATTAAACTCACTGGAATGTGCGCACACAGGCACACACACACACACACACACAGAGACACACACACGGCATAAAGTAGGAGGAGGCCTGGTTGGAGGAAGAAGGAGAGATAGGTGGGAGTGAGTACTGTCAAAATACATTAAATATGTGAATGCAAGTGTCAAAGCACAAATTAAAGATTTTATAAAAAGAAAAAATGGAGCAAAAACAAATTTGAGGGCACACTTAAAACGACTCTTTAAATGTATATGAACTAGGTAAATAGAGACTATGGAATGATTAAATCTAAGATACAGTGTTCTTGAGTGAATTTATAACAATAACATCCACAGAGATTTGAAGAACAGGTCAGATAGGATACTGAAGCCAGTCTGCTACGCATGATATTTGGGTCCAGGTGACCCCCTGGATAGCCGAGTCTTTCCTGAAGAGCCCGCCTCCACCGCGGTGCCAAAGGAGGCCATGGAGTCTGTAGAGTCTGTATAGCAAAGATCCGAATCAAGATGGCTCACCAGCGAGCGAAGCAGATCCTGGTGTCCGTATTTATTGACGTTTAACAAGAGAGTGCAGATGAGAAGGCGGCTCCCCCAGGAGCACTGGGGACCGGCCTTGCCATCACCTTACCYCTCGTCCACACCACTGTCTCCGGCGTCCCCACCTAGGATTAGTAGTTTCAGTTAGCRGCTGCCACAGTGATGGCTTGAAAATGAAAATCATATTTTAGAACCTTGTGCTTCARAATCTTTTGATCTGGTCTTCTAACCACAATTTCTTCCGTGCTCTGGCCTGGCCTGCCCTGCATGGCCAGACACCAGCCCTCAATCTCTGGCCCATGTCACCGCCTTTCTCCCACATTCCAAGTGCCCTCACAACGTGAAGCCTTGGTCTGGGAACTGCCCCGCCCATCTGTCTTCTCATTGGCTAAATCTCACCTGTGCTGTGCGTCCCGGATGAGTGACAGCCTCTGAGCCCGCCCTCCCTGGGTCAAGGAAAGACATCTCTCTTATCTCTTGGGTGCTGTTCCTTCTCAGAGTCTGCTTTATTTCTCCATTTTTTGTTTTCTGGTTAAGCATGGTACGYRGAGGGAGAGAGGGACAGACAGACGGACGCATGGATGAATGGCCGGATRGTAGAAACTTCTGTCATTTCACACAGCCTAAAGCAGGTAAAATWTCACCACGGAGAAGTTGCCCCCATCCAARGTGTGGGCAGTGGATTGTGTGGGGTAAGAGGCAGCGATGGGCAGGACCACTGCTGCTCTGGCCTTGGGTGCTTCTCTTGCAAGTGCTCGGAGCAGCCTGCAGTGATGGTGAGGAGTCCTCTACAGGAGTCTTTCTCTACAGGCTCGTTTGCTTGCTCGGTTGCCGAAATCCTCCCCCAGCTGAAGAGGGAGCGGAGGCTTCACAAGGGGCRRCCTCATTTGGATGTGCAGCACCGCGGAGCTCCGGATTTCAAAACCTCCAGTACACTAAACGTGAAACTTTTGTTCAAATTTCAAGGATTTTGATAGCCCAAGTGAATAGACACCGCCTATTGATTTTCCCCTTACAATGACTCTTGGATAACCTATTTTCTCATTTATTTTTAAAGACAGCTCATGAGATTTCATAGCAATTCTGCCCAACCTCCTAATATCAAAATCCCTCCTTGACCTGAAAATTGTAATTCTGCTATAGATCACAGCTGCTGAATATTACCTTTTACTAAGCTGGTTAAATAAAATATGTCCAACTCACTAGATCCCACAGCCGTGGCCTGCAAGCCTAACGACCTGGGGCCGAGGTTCCCGCCTCTGCACGCTCTTACAGGCCAGCACCAAAGTGCGGCCAGGCAGCCATCAGCTCGGCGTCGGAATCTGAGGACGAGCAGAGGAAAAGCCTGCTCAGCTCATTTTCAATGATTTTCTTGTAAAACTTCTACAAGGGAGACCGGGGCTGATTGATGCGTTCTAGACAATCAAATGTCCCCCGAGTCTACAACACAGTGGCTGGGGTTTTCTCCCTGGTGAGGATGGGGTATATTTGATGTAGGGCAYGTTCAAAAAACACCAAGGCCTTCACACTGAGAGACCAGATTACACGCTGGTGTGGAGGAGGACACRCTGTGTAAATCTGGGAAGGCTGATCCTGCCACCGGCTGCCCAGGACCCTTGGTTCAAGGCTGGCTGGGCTAGAAAGGGTCCTGGTGGRAGTTAGAGCGCCTTCAGTCTTGCGCATGCCCACTATGGTCACCCACGCTCCCTAACCACCTTACAAATATCTCAAAGCCAGTGCTGCCATCTAAAGTCATAGCCTCTGGGTTTTACTACGTAGTAAACCCAGTCCTTGACCTACACTGTCTGCTGCCCTCTATTTGTTGCAAGATGTTTCCTATCCARTGACATTGAGGCAGCGAGAGRCTTATGATTGGAGAGGAAAGAGGAGGCGGAGCTAAGGGTTGGGAGGTCCCCTACAGGTTCCTCCCACTGCTCCCCCCCCCCGCCCCCTCAAGCTGTTTCTGCTCCTCCCCCGGACTCTCCAATTCCAGCTCACAGGCTCCCTTATCCCCCTGGGCCTCACTTTCGTCACTTGCTTTTTACTGCTGTGATAAATATCATGACGGAGAGCAATTTCTGTAGCAGAGTGTTTATTTGGCCGAAAGTCCATCAGTCAGGAAAGCCAAGGCAGGAACTCGAGGCAGGAACTACAGAAGAATACTCTGTACCAGGCTCACTGGCTAGCCTGTGGCTCGCTGAGTCTGCTTTCTTATACAGCCCAGGGCCGTCTGCCCAGGGTGGTACCACTCACAGTGGTTCCTGCACCTCCCACGTTAATCATCAATCAAGAAACTGCCCCGGTGAACTTGCCTACAAGCCAATCTGATGGAGTCATGTTCTCAAGAGCCGTTGACTTTCTTCCTAGCTTGTGTCAAGTTGACAAAAAAGAAAGAAGGGCTGGAGAGGTGGCTCAGGGGTTAAGAGCACTGACTGCTCTTCCAGAGGTCCTGAGTTCAATTCCCAGCAACCACATGATGGCTCACAACCATCTGTAATGAGATCTGATGCCCTCTTCTGGTGAGTCAGAAGAGAGCAATAGTGTACTCATTCATACACATAAAATAAATAAATCTTAAAAAGAAAAAAAGAAATAAAAGAAAAAAACCAAACCCAGCAACCTAATCTTCACACCGGACGACTGGGCAAGCAGGGAAGAGTGGGAGCAGGTGGGAAAGGCTCTCCTCGCTCAGGGGTACTGCCCTGTTTCTAGACATTGAGCAGAGCGTTCTCTCCTTGCCTCTCTCCTCTTCTGTAGGTGAAAATCCTTTTGCGATTATCCCAGTCTGAAACATTTAAACTGTGTGAACCCTGGAGGAATGCAGCCCGGGGCTGCAGCGTAGGTCTTCCAGGGCAGAGGACTTACCCCACATCTGTGCTGTGAGTACTTCCCAGGATGTCAGTCTTCACCACCCACGGAAATAGTAACCCTATAAAAAGCAAGGGTTCCGAATCAAGCAYTGCGACCAAGGGCAAATTCCATCTTCTATCTTATGACTTTGATCCAGTTGACACCACAGGACTGTGAGCTTCTCACAAGTGACATGGTCCATACACTYGCTTAGCCACTGGAGCCTCTGCAGGTGGCACTCAGTCAACTTCAGCTCACTCCAGCGCCCTCCCTGCAAGTCACTCACACATGGGTGGCAGGAGTCAGCGATCTCGGGAGGACTGCTGGCAGAATAAAGTCATGTGACACCTGGCCGGAACCTGGACAGCAGGGACTGTTCCAGATGTGGAAGCAGTTAACTGAACGAGGGAGACATGCCTGCTTGGCCCCAGTCAGAGGCAGGAACAGGAAAATTTTCCGATTTATGCCTCAAGGACAAGAGTGCCC
Organism: Apodemus speciosus; assembly: GCA_002335545.1. NCBI lineage: Eukaryota > Metazoa > Chordata > Mammalia > Rodentia > Muridae > Apodemus > Apodemus speciosus. The sequence goes on from BDUI01001077.1 coordinate 207,305, forward strand.
AACAGTAACTGAACACGGTCAGTGAAGTCCAACGCTGGTAACGGTTGGGCGGTTGTTTCCTCAAATGGGCTTAATGACACCGTCTCCATCCCATCGAGAAACTGCCCCCTGGAGCAAAGGCAGGCCTGGTGCAGTGATCCCTCCCAAGGCACGGCGCTGTCTGCCTCTGGGGAGAACAGCAGACCTGGAGTAGTAAATGTAGCAAAGTCCTTGTTACTTTGTTGCACCCTCCAGTAGCCTCTGGACCGCCCCCTTCCTGCTGACAGCTAAAGTATGATTGGCATCCCGATGGGGATTGGAAACCAGGGCGAGCATGTCTTCAAGCTAGACACTTACACCCTCACTCTGTGGAACCTCTCAAAACAGGGCATTTGGGGTGTGCCAGGAGGCTGACTCCCCAAATTGGAAGGGGCCTGCTTTGCTGGACCAACAGCGCAAGCAGACAGTGTGAATCTCCTCAGGGGGCCTCCCCGGCTGACTGGTAGTTTCCGGTGGGAGCTCGAMCTAGGCCAGCCCATGGGAGAAAACTAGAGTGGTCCTAGCTGTCACTCGAGAGGGCCCTTCTGTGTACACGACTACTCTGTCCCTCGACAACTTAGGTCATCCAACTGTATACAGCCGTCAGCCCTACCCAACAAGTCAAGCAATGGCTCGTCCATGTGTACTAAGACGAGCTGGTAGGCTCTCCGCTTTTCTAACTGCTCCTAAACCTGCTGGCTCTCGGGGTAAAAAGAGACCTCCCAAACCCAGGACGACCCGACCCGTTAGGTGCGGATGGCGGTCCCGCATTCTCCTGGCGGTGAGGCCAGAAAGCAGAGCTGCGGACCATAGCTTCTCTTCCCGGGTGGCACCCAATTGATGGCCTGTCAGCTTCGAAAATGTTTTCATCTCTGGAAGAAACAACGCGTGAAAAAGCA
>BDUI01001078.1:11261-28033 GCA_002335545.1 Apodemus speciosus
GAGAAAGAAAGAAATGGGGGGATTCTCCTGAGCTCATATTCTCTTCATCTCTTTATAGAGAGTAGGGACATAGAGAAAAGGGAAGGTTCAGGTGGTAGGAAAAGCAGATGGAGAAGAAGAAGCACTTTATTGCTCTCAATTCTCATCTGAAGATCCTCAATCATTAGTTAATTTTAACTTTGAATGTTTGAAGAGCTGATTATGAGTAAAACATATCAGAACAGTTAAGGGAGGATTTTTGAATGTTCTTGACACAGAGAGATAATCAGTGTTTGAAGTGGCTGATAATCCAGTTGCCCTGACTTTATTACTATATATTGCAAGCACATGTAAAAATATTAAAATCCATATATTAAAATTGTTAGCTTGCTGCTTGACATATAGCAAGTGTTCAATGGGCACTTGCTGAAGAAGTAAACAGTTGAGAAATGAATGCTTATTTGTGCAGGTGAACAATGGAGTTAACTTTATTCAATGATTTTTCTTTTTTTTCTTTCTTCTTCTCTCTTTTTTTAAAAGCATTTTGCTATTAGCAACAACAGTTCCACCCACAATAATTTTGTATCAGAGTAATAGGAAGTTTAAAAGCTTAAAGTTTAAAAGTTAAAAAGAAGGTTACTAATGTTGATTAAGTTGTTCATGATCTCATTTGGGCTCTAAAACTTCCTATTTTTCTGCCAGGTTTTTGTTTATTGCCTTTGGTAGGAATATGTCTGTACCAGCTGGAGGCATTACATTAAAAGAAGAAAGGTAGATTAAAAAGAGGAAGRGTGGAGCCAGTCATATCTGTTCTCCTTTTACCCAGACCGTAAAGATATTTTGCAGACTCCTCTTGGGAAAATATTCTTTCAACATTTCAGTCAGAATTATACTGGATGGTCATCCTCAGACACTATGAAACCTTTTTAAAATGAATTTTTAGGCCAGAATTGTTACTATCATGCATAAAGTCAGTCTTCCATTGCCAAGGCAGAGGAAAACATTTTAAAGGATAAATGGGAAGGCAATTAGCAGTACCACCACATGTTTGGCTGTGTGGCTCTGTGTCTACACATGTAAATTATGCTCAGTATCAGCACATGTTTGGCTATGTGGCTCTGTGTCTACATATGTAAGTTATGCTCAGTATCAGCACATGTTTGGCTATGTGGCTCTGTGTCTACATATGTAAGTTATGCTCAGTATCAGCACGTTTGGCTGTGTGGCTCTGTGTCTACACACGTAAGTTATGCTCAGTATCACCACATGTTTGGATGTGTGACTCTGTGTCTACACACGTAAGTTATGTTCAGCTCTGTACTCATTCACTAACCACCCATTTCCCATTCAGATCACAGGCAAAACTCAAATTTTATGCATTTTCCTTATCTTTTTACACATAATCCATCAATAGGTGTTGTTGTACATTTTAACAATACTATAATTTTTAAAGTACATGTGAAATGATGCTTTTAAGGTAGTTAAAGGAAAACCACTAGTTCATGTTTACACTTGTGCATTATCTATGACTCAGTTTTATACACTAGGTGAAGTAGACTTAAGATATTTCAGGAGGGAACAAGGACAAATAAAAACAATAAACTGAAAAGATTTTTTTTTATTTTTGTTTTTCGAGACAGGGTTTCTCCGTATAGTCCTGCCTGTTCTGGAACTCACTATGTAGACCAGGCTGGCCTCGAACTCAGAAATCTGGCTGTCTTTGCCTCACAAGTGCTGGGATTAAAGGCATGCACCACCACTTGTCTGGCTGAAAATATTTTTATAATTGTAATAACAGCACAGGTAAAACTATAATTTACATATATAAGCTGAAGCTGATTTTCTATTTATTTGGCCTCTAATACATTTTGTATCAGAGATATGTATGTTATCCTACTGATAACAAGTTTTAAGGCTAGTAAACTTGAGTGTCATCAGTGCAGCTGACAAACTTTTGTCTTCCTTGTACCTGGCCAGAAAAATCATTGCACAATTTGGTTCCATCTAACTTTTTCTTTTGAGAAACATTATTCCTGTGTTGCCTGGGTTGTCTGGAACATGTAATCCTTCTAMCCCAGTCTTCTGAGTTCTGAGATTCTAGGTGTGCATTAAGACACCAACCTTTCTAACTTTGTCACTCAAATTTCTTGAATAAGGATATTTTTCTCTGGAACATTCTGCTCACTGCCCCTTCAATGCTTCTCTCTCCTTACCTACCCTGGACCTGGGACAGTCAGCTCTTTACTTSTCTTGTTCAAATTTGGCTTAAACCTCAAATGCTGGCGCAGCTATAAACCCGATTACATGGTGAGCAGCATTATTTAGCTGGAACCAAAGTTTGCCTGTGACATACTGTCTGCTAGCATTATTACTCCAGCTGTCCCTGGGTCCCGGATGTGACTAGCCATTCTTTCTTTCCCCTGCAATACTACACCTAGTGGTACTGGTCACCCAGTGACTGCAATGGCGGCCACTGCCAGGGGTGCACTGTGATTGYAGCCATTCTTCATAAGAGGAAGCCTGTGAGATCTGGACCAGTGATCATGCTTACTATTTATATATTTTCTAACATTTACTAGATAGGAATTTAGAGCTATCATAGGATCTTTATTGTTTTAGAGTATTATTTGTTTCGTATTTTTGCATGGAAGAGAACATGGGAAATCTACATTCTTAGAAAGTTGCCAATCCAGGAATCAGTGATTTTGGAGATGGTCCAAGGATATATACTTTATGTTAGGCTTCCTTAGTTTCTGGAGGAAGTAGTTACCTCTGCCACACAAAGCATGAAACCAGGATCAGATCCTAAATGAGATACTGGATCAGGCCAGCAAGACAGCTCAAGGGATGAAATTGCTGCCAAACATGACTCAATTTGTCCTCTTACCTCCTCTACACCTCTCTCTCTCTCTCTCTCTCTCTCTCTCTCTCTCTCTCACACACACACACACACACACACACACACACACACACACACTACACTACATTACATACACTACACACTGAAAACAAACTATAATGAAAATGTTTACCAATCAGATGCAGTTATGTACTAAAACTTCATCCAAACGAACACCAACACAGCTTGATTCATGCTTTTTTTTACCTTTGTTCACAGATTGCTCATGAGAGGYAAAGCTACATGGTCCAATCATGGCAACCAAGGCAGATCTGGAATCCAGGTCTCCAGATTGAGTGTTGGTGGTATTTAACTGCTTACTGAATTGGGATAATTTCTCTGTAATTAACGAGCTTTTGAAACTAAAAGGCACTAATGAGATGCTTTATCCTTTACTATTTTAGCCCAGATGACTGGAGTCATGGCACTTACTGTGGGTTTCACTCTATTCAATTGATCTGAAGTGGAGTTTTAAAATGTAATAATATGTGTGTGTGTGTGTGTGTGTGTGTGTGTGTGTGTGAGCCGACAAGCAAATGCCTCCCCATGACTTTTTAAACATGCTTAATGTTATTTATATCTATCTATTTCTATTTCTCTTTCTCTCACCTTCYCCTCTTCTAATTCGTCTTCTCCACCCCACTTTCTCCCTTTCAGTCTTCACAGTATCCTTCTCTCTAGGGTACCTTCTTTCTCTTTCTGCCACGAGCCTTTTCTACTTTCCTGGTTTCCATAGTTTTTCTGGGTTATATACTAAGGTATAAGGGTTTAGAGCTGTAAGAGAGAATATGTTGTTTGTCTTTGTTGGTCTGGGTTACCTAACTCAGTATATTTCCCACTGACTTTTGAAGTCAGTTTTCTTATTTAGTTTCTGATGAGCATTTTGAAGACAAGACAAACATATACCAGGACTATATGTATAATGAGCACTCAGTGATTGTTGAAAGGGACAGGGTTTGTGTCACAAAACTACCATCATGTTATCAGGGCCATAGAACTTTGTCAGGATTTCTTGAGCTAGTTGTGACTACACATAATGACCTGCCAGGTGTCGGAAGTGGCCTGCTATTTTACCCAGGCTATTCCCTCTATAGTTATTGGACAAAAACCTGTGATTACTTGACCATTTAGCTTGTACTCTAAAACAAAAAAAGGACTGTGCATTGTTGATTTAAATTTTTGAATATAATACAATTTGTGCAAGGCAAGCCGCTATTCAATGACATTGCTCCTTCTATTAATAGCCCTGGGAGCCATGGGAAATGTAGGCAAATTTCCCACACAATTTACATCTTGAGCATTGTTATCAGCACTCTAAATATTTCTCTACCTCTGGACTCTGTGTGGGTACTATGAGTGTCAAGCCTAATGTAAACTAGATGTACTGTAGCACATTCCCAGCTCTCCTTTAGGTACTGAAACAAACAAGAAAATCAGAGAGGCAAATTAGACCTAATACATTTTAACCTTCTGGGTAAAAAGAAGATGTTGTTGCCTTCACTGTCTATACTAGACAAACCCCTGAAGGCTGGTCAACCCGTGTATTACCGCTCCACAAAATCAGAAGGCTGAAAGATGAGCCAATGCTTAAAGGTCAAGAAATATTGTTATTTCACATATCAGCTGCAATTGTGGCCTGGGGGCATTCTCATCCTTGACACATGTTCTGACACAGAGTTATGTTTGGAATATGAACATCCATGTTATTAGGTTATATGTGTTCTATTTAAACACTTAGATCAACTTTGAAAGAAGAGCAGAATCCTCACTAGCCTGTACATTTTTGATAGTCTAATCTTCATCAAGGGAACAAAAGTATGGCTTGCTATGGATAGATGGGTATCTTACAGCTAACACTACTTATAACTTCAGATACTTGTAGCCCTGAGTCCTGAAACTCACATTATGAAAAAATATTTTAGTCAAGTAATGGGATAAGAGCTCGTTTCTTAAGATTTGAAAAATCTTTAATATTTATACTTAAGTGAATAAAAATCCATCGGGTGATCTGCTGCTGGATGTAATGAAGAACCTTTAGGCCACGAGTTTCCATTGTATCAGTGCTGCTCGGGAAGGACTGGCAGTCCCTCCAGCCTACAGTCAGGAAAACTTGATATGAAAAAGTGAAAACATTCATGATCATTTAGCTAGAAAATTATRAAGCAAGAAATTATGCTGAAGAAGATAACTGGACAACAACTTCATAAAACAAATAACAAAATCTTTATATTTAGTAGAAAACAGACTAGAGGAGAAGGAAGACAGGAAATAGCAATTCTGGTCATCTGCCGTACAGATCACTGCTATCTCAGAACATCTGCTGCTGGATGCTATTGTTATACCAGAGTGTTGTAGGGGAGGTACCAGCYACAACCATCCATCACTGGATGTCATCTGTGTTCCTCTCAGAAGTTACTGAAATCTATTTGTTTCTAATATAATGCTACTTAAGTATAGCTGAAGCCCTGCATTCATAGTGGTTTGAGTCAGTTGTCTGGGGACAAAAGAAATTAGAGCTCATACCCATTCTTTCCGGTCCTTGTTTAACACTCACTGTGGTGGTTTAAGTGAGAATGAGCCCCACCTCCACCCCCATACGCAGCAGGGCTTATATATTTGCATGCTTAGTTCCCAGCTGATAAACTGTTTACAAGGATTGGAAGGTACGTCCTTATCGGAGTAGGTATTCTTGTTGGAGGACGTATGTTATTGGGAGTGGGCTTTAAGGTTTCAAAGTCCAAGCCAGGCTCTGTCTGTCTCTCTCCCTCTCTCTCTGCCCGCTGCCTTTGTATTAGGATGCAGCATCTTCGTATCAGTGGGCATCTCCTCTGATACCCCTGGGTATTCCCAACTCTGGAATATCAAGTCTGCTAGGCTACATGCATCCACCCGCCCTGGGACCAGATAAGGCAGCCCAGCTAGAAGAACCTATCTCATGGACAGGAAAGCGCTCTGGTTTTAATTCCTCAGGACCTGCAGTTATGTTTATAGCAAAACCTAGCCTATTCTGAATGATTTGCTTTTATACAAGGTTTTGATGACTACTTCAAAGCACTGGCATGGCAAGTACAGTGAAAGAGTATTAGGATTCCTAACAGCCAGATAACAGGAAATACCATAATGTTTTAAAAAGGATTAGACATAGTATCCAAACAGAAAGTCCAGGCACAAGGCTGGTTAGGAGTCTCTGAAACGGAGGTGCTTGTAACTAACTCAAATTATTCTTAATGTCACAGAAGCCCTTCTCCTTCCCACGTGGCCCTAGAAATGAGTGTACATACCTTCAGAACAATTTAGACATTTTGACTACTTTGGTAAAACTGAAGCCACTAGTCAGATCATAATATTTTAATTTCCTGACAGATAGGATGAAAGTCAGTAGAGCATCCAAGGGCTTTTATTTTCTTTCCCTTTCTCCTTCTAGCAATACTCAAAATGAGTGACACAAATAGAAAGAAACTGGAGTCCATGACAGTGATGACTTAATCATGTTGCAAATTATAGTTTTTTGTTCAGGTAACTTAGCATACCAAATCACAGTTTAATTCCAATCTACAGAGCCTAGACGTGTGAGATAGTACATGGGATAAAGACAAGGAAAGATGGAAGGCTATGGAAAAACCAAGAAAGCTTAAATGCAGGTGTCCTTGAAAGACTAATAGAAGTGACCTGGGTCATAGAAATGACAGTTCTTTAAGATGTTACAGGGGCCTACAGCCCTGAACTTCAGGATACCGAGAGCCCTTGCTTCCTTTTGTTCAGGGGCCTGTTTCTCCCACTTGAAACAGGATCAAGTGCCCAGAAGGATGCGCATGGTGCAGAGCTCTTACAGCTGTAGAAGAGAGAATGAAGAGGGTGAACAAAGCAGAGGTGCCCCTCATGGCATGTGTCCTTGACTGTGCACAAAGCCGCAATAAGGAGGGAGAAGGGTGAGCTGAATCACTTGATGATTTGTCTTTTCTTCTAGGATCTCTTTTCCACCATTCACTTCACAGCTAAATTTATAAAATATTCAAAATACCTTCTTCAAATAACTCACTTGGCTGAAGCAATGTCTGTGGGCCTAGTGGAAGACTTTATAAAAATTGTTTTATTTAAATTTCATTTAAAATGATATCTGGGTTTCAGTGATGGTAAGATTATAAGGCAAAGACTCTGGATTTTCTTGGGAAATGGTAGTTCTGTTTTGCAGCAAACCTAGCCTGTCTCGTTAGTCCCACCCAGTGAAAGTGCTGCTTGATCCTGTGTTCAGACCCTGGGATAGACATGCCCCTCAAGTGTATGTCAGTTCTGAAGTTAAGGGTCAAAGAGATAGGCTTCTTTACAAACCCAAAGGTTTAGCAAGTTAAAGCAATATCTGCAACACTAGTCCTTTCTACTGTACAGAGCCATGGAATGAGGAATATGAACTTTAACATGGTGCCTAGATTCTGAAAACTACAGATGGGTTTTTGTGGGATGTCTGTATATGTTGCCTGTTTGTCTGAGACAATCTCAGGTAGTTCACACAGCTGGGACTTACTATGTATTTAAAGCTGACCATGAACTACCAATCTTGCTTTTGTCTAGATCCCCTAAGTACTGACATTATAGGTAATCCCCTCCATATATGGCTGATTTTGTTTGTTGTTTTCTTGACTGATGTTAGTTTTTAAGTTTTTGAAAACTTACATGAGTGGATAAAAAAATAAAATGCAGCTCTTCATAAATATAAAAACAACAACATACAAACCTCCAACAAAGCAAAACAGGCCACAAAGCAGAAAGGTAACATTTATTTGTTTTCTAAACTGGGGAAGAAAATCAACATCATGCTATTAACAATTTCAACCAGATAACAAGCATAACCTTGGTTTGTACTCCAAACTAGGAAATATGCACACCCATGTTCTTTCTGTAACTACTATGGGCTGGAAAGTTGTTTAGAACTTAGATCATCATCCCAGTAGAAAATGTTCATCCAACCTTAAAGCCTGGTAGTTGCTTTGAATATTTTAGCACAGAGAAGGTTTTATGAAGAATTTGTTTGAGAGTCTCACTATGTGGGTAGAGAACTTTGAAGTCTTAGTCACAATTACTTGACTAGAAGTGACCCCAGTGGAAGAAGAGGAAACAATAGTGAAGTTTATTCACAGCAATTTCAGAGCCCCTTTTCATAAAACACTGATTCTCTGAGGCCAGGGGTACAGCAAAGAAGCAAAAATTAGTTTGCTCCTTTTCTTCTTGTTTTTAGAAAACATACTCTCCACAAGCTGTGAGCTCTATCCTCGCACAGTCTTTACAAACCACTAGTGATTAATACCATACAATTTTGTACTGCTTTCTTCTGGAAGAATGAGGAGACACCACGATCCTGGTAGAGCAGAGGAGAATGGGTTGTATGTGTTCATTACTCAGTGCATGCAAAGAAATAAATATGTGAAGAGTGTTAGTGTGTGGTTATAAAGGGTTTCCAGCAAATTTTATTTCCTTCTTTGCCTTTAAGGATGCCTGTGACTCAAAGGTGCCATTGCACACAGGTTCAGTGGTGCTTACTGTTGTTCAGTCTCAATCCATTCAGCTTTCCATTCTCATACAACCCCAAACATAGTGTTCATCTGATGAACACATACAAATGGCCTCAGCTCTGTAAAATCCCAAACATTTGAACTATCTTCTTAAAATGTGAAGACAGATGAGAATGTTCATACAGAAGAACCTAGATCTCCACTTCTCTGCAAGAAATCATGTGTGAAAGCCTCTGCTGCTCCGTGTACAGATGATGAGCATGGGATGGAAGAAAAGTGTAATTGATGTGCAAGCTCTCAAGAGAAGAGCATCATCAAAGGAAACATTGAAATAATTACTAAATATGTGTATAAAAAGAGGCACAGTAATAGTTACAGGGGAAGGAAAAGAGAAGGAATGGGAGAAAGAAATCAGTCTTAGATGATTATAAAATATATCTTATTTACCTAAGAGAGTTAAGGTGTATTGGCTATGCTTTTAGAAACTGGTCTTAATTACCCCAGAGACCAGAATTCTATATGAGATAAATATGTTTTTAGATAGTTTTCTAAAATATGTATAATTTACTCAAGGAAAGGAGGACTGTGTTCTCTGGAGCCTATCTACCCTCACAGGTAAATACAAATTTAAGTAGATTCCTAAGCAGGATATTATCTACAGCTGCTGATGGAGTGGATACCTGTGAAGAACCTGGCAAGGTCCGTCAGTTAAGAACATAATAAAAAGGTATTGAAAAAATACAGCATTTTCTCAGTGGACTATAATTGGCTATGCATAATAAAAAGTCTTATTTTCAAAATGTATTCTGCATCCACAGAGTTTTAAATCTCAATAACTGTGTTATTTTTAAAACTAGAATGTGAAGCAATATAGTGAGAGTGGCAGAGAAGCCACACGGTAGACRTCACTCTCCAGCTTACAATTCTTTCTGACATCTCTTTCCCTCCCATTTTTTTCACAAGTAGATATCACCTAATGGTCAGACATTAAAAATAATAGATAAACAAAATGCAGCTTTCCATCCTTGTCTGATTGATGCTTTCAGACATTCTATAAGTACAATTAACATTAAAAATATCTTTCCATTTTGATGTGTGTGTGTGAAGAATTTTTTCCATAGGCAAACAATAAAAGTGAGAAAGACACATAGAAAATTGAAGTCAGTAGTATCCTAATTACTGAGCTATGTCATTTATATTTGGTTTGGTTTGAATTCTCCTATGTTCCGCTGACTGAGAAACTTCCAAGTACATTATTCTCCAAGCTTGTTAATTCGGTTTCACATCRACTATATGCTCTGCTTATATACAACTATCTATGAAGCCAGCTATGATGACATGTCCTTCTAGTCTCGGCACCCAGAACCAGGTGACTCTCTGTGACTTCTAAGGCAGTAAGAGCTATGCAGTGAGATACATACATGCACACATACATACATGTATACATATATACATATGTATATATAAAGAGAAATGATACTTATCTCTCTAAGGATGTAAGTGGCCTGAAAGTGAAAGGATAGAAAAGGATATTCTATGTAAATTAAAAAAATCAAAAATTTATGTGCCTTTTTGAGTAGTTTTAACAGACTAAAATAAAATCTTAAAAAGATATCCTGGCTTTGAATTTCAAGATGCCTGTGTTTAATTTGAAGCATCTATTGTGACCAGGAAGGTAGGCAGGGCCTATGGTAGAAATGAGGGTAAGCATTCTACAGCAGGGTGGGGAGGAGACATACTAGGGGTTAAAGATTTAGTGTGAGGATGAGTCAGGGAATAGCTAACGGCAGGATAGAAGGTGGATTAACTGAAACTAAGAATGTACAAAGAAATCTGTGGAAGCCCACTACTTGGCAAGGTATTTGCTTTTAAGTCTTAAGATAAAATTGAATGTAGGTGCCCTGCTTTGGTGGATCATACTTGGGTTATTAAATGAATATCTCTATGCCAGGTATGGTATGCATCACTACAAGTTATTGGTAAGGGACAGTCACTTGGTTCTCCAAACAGCACAAGTTATTGTTATTAGTTTCTGTCCATCATAAACTAGATGGCAAAAAGACTATTGTTGAAGACAAATTTGCTTGCATCGCATAGACAAAACAAGCTGACGCTGACCTATAAACGTCTTTCCTGCTAGTTAGCTTCCTAGTGGTGCAAAGGGCTATGCAAGCACCTGGAGAAGGAAAATCATCTGCTGACTTTCCCAGTGATGGACGTGGCATTCCAGGTAAGAGATGCATTTAATAGTGGCACAGCTGTTACAGGGATAGGGAACTGTTTTCTGCTCAGATTTGATGTCTGCTCCATATGAAGGAGTTCATGTCTGGTACTGCAAACCTGGTTAAAGCCCATGGCTAGGAGAATTATAGGTCCTAGGTAGGAAAATCTACTTTTGATGTTTTGATAACCAGACATGTGTCAAACAATCTTTTATTTTTTATATCAATGAATGAGTGATGCTGTCATCCTTAGTAAGAGAAGATTCTTTTTGCAGTGGGTAGCAGTCAATGCAAGGGTGAATAGGTGGCTGTTGAGTGCGGGGGTTGCGGGGGGAGGCCTAAATGGGCTATCTACACTAAGTCCTACAATGTTCAGAGAACATGGCTGAGGAGAAGGCAGAAAGAATGTAAGAGCCAGAGGATGGGCAGAAGCACCGCAAATGTCTGACTTGGCATGGCAGTTGCATTTATGAACTAAATAAATGGTTGTGAGCACCTGCACAAGACCCCCATACCTCCATGAAGTCAGTCCAGTCAGTATGTTCACTACGGATAGGACAGGGTCACATGAGGCTTCACCTCTAGCTAAGGAAGTACTGGTGGTTCATGGCTCCTGAAAGTGGGACTGCCATTTTTTTTGGCAATATGGCTACACAGCACTAATTGCACTTTGGTGGGTTAACTAGAAGGTAATAGGCCAGTGCGGGGGGGGGGGGCATGTACTGAGAAGAGCAGGGGCAATCGGACAAGATAGTTGGAGATAGATATTATCAACCTATGTTGTATATAAGTGTGGAATTGTCAAAGAACATATTCAAATATTTTTAAAGAGATAGGAATTTTATAACAATAAAAGAATGAATTCATCAAGAACACATGAAATTAGAAATATTTATGTACTCAATATCAAACCTTCCAAATTTACAAAGAAAGTATTACCTATAAAGGCAAACCTCCCAAATTTATAAAGTATTATCTATAAAGAAGAAGATAGATACCAATGCAGGAATAGCTCCCTTTCAATCACGCACAGAGCATGCAGATGGAAAATCAACAGAGACATTACATTTAAACTACTCTAACCCAGTAGACATGCACAGAACATCCCACCCTCTCTTGTTGCATTGCACAGGTTCCATTGTGTCTGTCCTCTATTGTTCCTGTGTGTTGTACTGAGAGAGTTCACTGCATGAACTACACTGCCTGCCTGCCACACCATCCTGTTTGATGTCACTAGCCCTATGGAGGCTGTCACAACTGTTTGGAAATTTCTATGTTCATCTTGTACTCTCATTTTTTTTATTCTTTTAATTCTYCTCCTTGCTCAAGAGTCCTCCATCCAAGCTTTCATGATCACAACAGGTGGCCGTTCCTTTTCTCCCTTGGTAGTGCTTCCTCACGGTCACCCCTTACGGTCTTCTTTCCGTTCTCTCTCACTTCTGAAGCCTTTACCTTTACCCCTTTCCCTCCCAGCTGTAAACTCTCCCTTCCCCATTGGTGTCTGCTCACATTCTATGAGCTCTCTATCTCTAGAACACGTCCAAACTCCTTCCTTATGCTTCTTCGTCACCGTTCTCGGACCCATCGGGGTCACCGTTCTCGGACCCATCGGGGTCAGGCTGTCATGCCTAACAGCTGCCTCTGGCTTGCCATTCTGCTCTCAGTGTGCTAGGAAACAAGTCCTTACAGCCACAGACAATCTCACTATAAGTGTTCACAATATTTTTATCTCAGTGCTCATCTTCCATGACAATGTTTAATTTTGGTGAAATCTCTCAAAGAACTTGATTTCTCTACCAAGGGAATCTTTGTTATTCTTCCCCTATCTGAAAGTTAGTTATTCATCCCCTCCTCTTGGTTCCTTCAAAGAGGCATTCTCCACACACCTGTCCCGGGCCCTCTCCTCCACACACCTGTCCCGGGCCCTCTCCTCCACACACCTGTCCTGGGCCCTCTCCTCCACACACCTGTCCCAGGCCCTCTCCTCCACACACCTGTCCCGGGCCCTCTTCTCCACACATCTGTCCTGGGCTGTCTCCTCCACACACCTTTCCTGGTGTCTCTTCTCCACACATCTGTCCTGGCTGTCTTTACCACACACACTTGTCCCAGGCCCTCTTCTTCACACACATTTACTAGGCTCTCTTTTAGTCTCAACAACCTCTGCTCCAGTAATTTTCTTTTTAAAGGGTATTTCTGAAATTTAAGTCCATTACTAAAACCAATTTTTTAAACTCCTGGTTCCTGTTTCTAACATCTACAAGCATACCCAATTTGGTGACCTGGTGACATTTTGAACTCAACATATTAGAAACTGAAGTAATATTCTTCACCTCTAAAACCTATTCCTATTCACAACTGTTGTCTTTCTTAAGAACATGACCTGGCATGGGCATTGGTGGGATGACATCACTAATGGAATGGGACAGGAATGACTGCTACAGAGAACTCAGTGCTGCAGGTCTTACCTCCCTGCCTCCCAGCAGTCGTGAATACAATTATACTTAGGAGAGGTATATGTATGTGTGTGTGTGTGTGTATACATATACTATATATATACACACACATATACGTATATGTATATATATGTTAAAAGAATAATATAAAAATAGTGGCACAGTGAAGATCATTTGAAACACAGTTTTCTTTTGCTGAGTATGAACCACCATGCAACAAGGTAGTTAGAATTATCATAAGACAGAGAAGTCTGAGTCACTATTATTCACTCATTTATCAGATGATAAAATATGTAATTTTTGTGTAATATAAAGCATCATATGTATTTTAGTACTTAGCTCTGACCACACAAATTTATAATGTTTATGTGGAGATGATTCATATGAAAGCCACAGAAACTAGGCAGAAATTCTGATAAAATTATCAAATCTCTACAGATGAGGCCTATCTCTCAAATGTGTGTGCCAGAAACTTTGATTGTACTAATTCCCCAAGAAAAGACATCAAGTAGAGTTCTCAGTAYCATGTGAGCGTAAGATTCTGATTTTGTGATACCTTTCATGTAGAAACCCAAACTCAATCCCACCAGATTCAGAAGTTAGCTTCCACTTGGAAACACTACCTACCCTTTTAAGTATGTCAGTCTTTAACCAGTTAATGTAGGAGAAATTGAAGGGCAACAAAGAACATGCTTGCACTTAATTTCAAGCTAATACAGTACATTAAAGGTTTAATACTATACACATAATAGTTATATAAATAGTAGCATTAAAAGGGGTTACAACATCACTGAGATATCCGAAATCTAAAACACTTAAAAAGCACATTTACAGTACAAAGTTATCTAAAATTATTTTAATTGGTTTCAAGACGGCTTCAGATTAAAGATGGGCTTTGGCATTTTCTCATTATAAAGGGAAACACAAATGAATGCTTTTTAGGCAGGTTAATATCATTCCCAGGGAAACTACCACATAACCTGTACTACTTAAATGCCATTAACTACCAGTGAGTGCTATTTTCTCATTTTATGTAAATTTTGTTTCCTTAAAGGTTTTAGTTCTAATAAATATAGCTGGTACAAAAATCTCTTTTTGCATTTATTACCAAGAAACTTTGGCAAAAGGGCAGGGGGAGTAAAAAGTTAAAGAACAGAACACATTTAACTATTGAAGTTTTTTTTAAAACTGATGTAAAAAAATAATCCAGTTACATTATTTAGCTCAGCCGCTAACAAATAACTTATCTTGAAAAGAAATCAAGTACATCTGTCAGTTGTGGAAGTTTATTTTCCATGTGTTATTTAGAGATAAGCCAGCCTATACTACTAGATTTCCAGAGACATTAATTGTGCATGAATTCTGATCTGATTTGGTATTACATGGCACAAAAGCTGACACATTTTCTCTAATATACCCCATTAGAATGGAAAGGAATCATCAAGCATAAAACATGAAGACCTTTGATTTAGAAATGATTTGACTTTGAGGATAGCTAGATGTAAAAAAGAGTTCTCAACTACCCCAGACCCTGAAGCCTGTGGCAAGCAAGCCTAGGTGTTTACTCTGGTGGATGCTTAGTCAATAAAACCTCACATTATTGGGTTGCCTTACCTGTACATTTGTTTATCCTATTGTCTGCATGTCTCTAAACTATTCACATGTAGAAACAGAAAAAGGACAGATACTATATCCTCATTCCCAAATTACCACTGATCATACTTGGCTGAGACACTAGAACCAATGTAGGCATTAACGTCTGTAATAAGAAGAATGTTTAATATCACTATGATAGTGGCTCTCTACAGCAAGACATAGTAATTCCAGCGGTTGTTAAATGCTGGGACAAACAGTGCTCACTAATAGTTAATGRCTTTTAAAGAAGCCTTGATAGAGCTGCACATTCCTCTGACAGCACAGGTTTCAGGGATATTGTAATCTTTTCAATCTTCTGTGGATTGTTCTTGAATAAGTTAGTAAAACACCAGGTATAAACTGATGTCAGTTTCAAATTATATTTTCTTTCTTTTAAACAAAGAAGTTAAAATAATTACTGTGTGCATGGGCAGAGGTCAGAAGACAACTAGATGAAATCAGTTTTCAGCTTCTACCACATGGGTCTCAGGGATTGAACCCGGGTCATCGGGCTTGGCGATACATACCTTTAGCTGTAGAACTATCTTGCCAGCCCCAAATTACACTTTTCTAAAAATCAGAAACCATTGTTTTTAAAAGAAGGAGTATTCTATAATCTCTTCTTCTTTGACATTTTAATTTTTTGGCAGCCAATCCAGTTAGGTAAATACTGGCTTACAGGATTGTGCACTGGCAACTCCCCTTCTATATCAGCAGAGGACAGTGATTGTTTAAGGTTTATATAGAAGACTCGTAAACAATCCTTTGTAACTCATAACCTATAACTAKCAGCTAACTTCGAGGGAGAGGTCAGCTAGAAGGAGGATATTTGCTTGGGACCCTGTCTATAGGCTAGATGACTCTTCAATATTTCAGTAGAGAACAGGAAAGCAMTAGATCAGCAAATAATTAGCAGCCTCTTGTAAGCCCAAACCAAAATAGAAACAAATGGGAGATGAGAAAACTTGAGGATTCCTGGTCATTTATTTGAAGGTGCATTGTGTGTGTGTTTTGGAGATAACCTAACTCCTCCTCGATAATGAGTCTCCAAGTAGGATATTGATTAAATTCTTTGATTGCTTGAAAATTATGGCTGATTTTATCTTCCAAAAATGCTTATACAATCTCTCCCATCTCAAAGCTTCTTAGGCAATATGACATTTATATTTGTTATCAAGAGATCAAATTGGGCAACCTACCAGTGGCCATGTCTCCAAAGCACAAAATCTTTCCCTTTCCTCAGCAGCTGATTCTCATGAGTAGGATCTAAGTGCCCCATACCTCATCTATGCTGGAAATTTTACTGGCTTGACTTCGTGCACACAAAAGTGTACATGGGCAGTACTAACTGGACACAGAAGGTTATTAAAAACAATAAAAATATTAAGCTATGAAGTTATTTAACATTATTTTTAGTATAACAAGTTCCCACCTTTTGTTTGCTTTGAGACAAGGGTATTAAGTCTGTAGCCCAAGCTGGTCCAGAACTATGTAACCAAAACTGGCCTCAATCTTGTCTCACTCTCACGTTTAGCCTTTGAAATGCTTAATTACAGGTGCATGCCACCATGCCTGGCTGACTGCGCATCTTCATGGTGCACATGGGGACGCTGTGGAACCTTAGACATGGCGCCTCGATGGATTCGGGGCCTAGGCTATGCATCACCTTGAACACTTCCCATTTATGTGATGAAAACACTCAAAATCCTTTCCTTACTTAATTATTTTAGCTAGCAGAGTACTGTTAAGTATAAGTAGCTTCAGCATCAGAAGTCWTCTTCATCCCCTGTTGGGAAGATTAGTGGGTGCAAAGATCTCTTTTTAAAGCATAAATTTAATACAAAAATCCCAACTTTAAAATTGYCCTTGAGGACATTTACTTGGSAGATAGTTTCCAAACTCCATAGATGATAACCAAGGCTTCCAGAATCTGAAATGTACATTTCTAGTGTCATGTCCTRAATTTATTTTCTGTTATGCTATATAGACCTTAATTTTTTATGCTATACCTAGCTGATGACTGTGATCCCCAAATCCTCCTGACTCCACCTCTGAAGCTCTGAGATTACAGACA
>BDUI01001078.1:131760-143690 GCA_002335545.1 Apodemus speciosus
AAAGGCCCAATGCAGCAGTGCAGGGTAATACCAGAACAGGGAAGTGGGAAGGGGTGAATGGGGGAACCGGGGGAGGGAAAAAGACATATGGAACATCTGGGGGGCGGGGAATCCAGAAAAAGGGAAATGAAATGCAAATAAAGAATATATCCAATAATAAAAAAATAAAAAAATAAAAAAATAAAGAATATATCCAATAAAAAATTTCATGAATTCATTGTTTTTAATTTGCTGAGTAGTATTCCATTGTGTAAGTATACCACATTTTCTGTATCCATTAAAATCTGGAACCACCAGCCCAGGGATGGCACCACCCCAAATGGGCTGGGTCCTCCTTTGTCAATCACTAAGAAAATGSCTTACAGGTTTGCCTATATCCCTAATGTATGAGGATCTTTTTCTTAATTGAGGTACCCTCCTTTCAGATGGGTTTAACTTGTGTTGACATAAAACTTTCCACCAAATTGTATTATATTTTAAAAAATAAAAAATTAAATTCTTAAAAAGAAAAAGGAAGGAGGGAAGAAAGAAAAGACAAGAAATGGCAGGTTTGCATATCATTCTCACTTTATCTGCATAAGACAGAGCTAAACCCTCCTTGACTTCATAGCTTTATTTTCTCCTAAGGTTGGTTTTGCTGGGGAAATATGTCTGCAATTTGTTTTATTGACAGGTTAAGCATTTAGATCTCACTCCATGAACAGCTTTCTGAAAGTGAATTGGACTTATTTGACTCTGTTCACAACTTTTCCCTGACTCTTCTACAGTGATTTGATTCATCTTGCTTTGGGCTATCTGAATTCTTTCCTTCTTCCTCTCCCTCTTCTTCTCCCCCTTCCCCTCTCCTTTCCCTCCTACTTCTCCCTCCCTCTCCCTCTCCTTCAGAATGACTTCATGATAAGTGGTCCCGTTATGAAGAACACCTTAAATTTGAGCTGTCCAGTTGGTCCTTGTACGTACTAAGTCTGGATTTATTGTAGGCCCTCGTAGTGCAATTTTTGACACACCATTAAGCCTCCCTTTTCATTGGGAGCCTAAGGGCACATTCAGGCTCACTGAGAAGAGCATACCTAAATAACAGTTAAAACAGGTGTCATGAGCTGCAAGGGGCTTGTTTGCCAGCAGGACAAACAGTTCATTGCAGCTCACTGAGTACCCTGCAACAGGGTAGAGAGAGATAATGAGATAACCACATACCACCAGTGAGTAGTTCATCTTAGTCTTCAAGCATCTAGGAACACAGTTATCTCAGCAGGATGCTGTACCCCAGAGAGATATAAATACCTTTCAGAAAGGTAAAGAGAACAGCCAAAGAAAAGAAATTCCCAAAATAGAATAAAAAACAGAGCTGTGAACAGTTTTTAGAAACAATTTCATCTAGAAATTGAATAAGGTCAATTGTTCTCTGCATTTTTCCCAATATGTTTTACTTTAATTGTATGCAGATTTATTCTAATGTTATGATGCTAATCAACCTGTGTAGCTATAATAATAAAGGCAGTGTCAACACCTCATCAAATAGTCACACTGTTTCTTTCATCCTAAACACTGTGCCTTCCTTGTACAACACCAAAGTACTATGAAAATTATTTATACAAATAAATGGTATCATTGAAAGACTTATAAAGGTATAATCATTATGTTTAATGTGGCCCAATTATGTGTTAATTTCTTTTTTAATTTTTGCATAGTTTTAATGAAGGAGTTCTAGAAGATGAAACTATTTTTATTTTTAATGGGAAAAATTTGTTTTTAAGAATGAAAACAAAGATAATTAGGTGTTCAATTAGAGGCTTACTAATATATATGTATGCTCCTAAATTATTGCCAGTATTATTACTCCATTTATGCTATCAAAACTTTCCTTTCTGAAAAGTTACTTTTCCTGTTTGTCTTGTGTATTAATATCTTTGCTGCTCATCAAGTGCCAAAATAGAGGTTTAAAAGTTCCCCAGATTATCTACAGAAGAAAAACTGTGCTGGGTGATGACAAGCATGCTCTTTCAAGATGCAGCTTCCGAATGCATAATAACTTAAGGAAGTGAGAAAAAAAATAGAGTTATCAAGAAAAGAGAGAACTCTCCTACATTCAACACAGCAAATCAGCAAATTTCTTCAGGGAAAGACATCAAATTTGAAAGACGTCAATACGTCTCTGCTGTCACCAAACTGTTATTTGTGCTCAGGCACCAGCTGGATTTGTGTGTGTGCGTGCATAATCTCTTTCTCACCACTGATGTCATCATTAAAGCTGTGCAAGAATTTTGATTTTTCTCTTTGCGCAATCTTCATGGGGGAAACTTGAACATCATAGTAAAAGTTTGTGACAAGTTTGTAAAAGGGAGAAATGCAGGCATTAGGCAGTGGCGGTCCACCTTTGCAAGCCTAGCAAGCTCTCCTCCTCTGCCTCTTCAGTCTTCACTGAAGGAAACATGCAAGCTGACTGCAGAGAAACAGAACTCTACGAAACTAGGAAGGGCATTTCCTGTTCTCTAAGTAACATTCCCTGTGACTAAGCTGTTGTCCCTTTGGAATGCTGGAGTATTTTCTATAGTTTTAATATGTACATAGTACTATTTCTTTCCATAATATTCAGACAGATATTAAACCACTGGATCTGGGTGTCAAGGTACTGTTTGTGTTCCTATAAACAGACTTATAAAGTTTCTGACAACTTCAACATACTATGACTTTTTAGGATGTTTATGTAATCTGCAAGCCATAGTGAATTAATTTGCAGATAAGGAAGCAGTAACCAGGAGCCTTAAGCAGTGCCTTGCCATGGGGAAGGGAAGACTGCACGGCTCTCTGCAGGCAGCTGACAGCTGAGGTCRGAATTGTGTGGAGGGGCCAGTGAATGGGGCCTCTTCCCATGTCATTAACATGCCTAYTCTCAGTAGGCATTTCCTGGCTGGGTAGTTCTGTAGGTCATAGACCTATACTGTCTACTTTCTCATTTTTTTCCTGTTTATCCAGAGACATCTAACTTACTTCAGAGATACATTATCTTTGTTAGACCTAAGATCTAGATTACATTTATGAGTATACAGTCTTGAATTCCATGCTGGGTGGAAATTTCGATAGAGAAGCTAAATGGTTATTGTTAAGTGTTGCTGGTTATTAACTGAGCTGGCTGGTTTGGTGATAGCTTCCTTTTGTGCTTGTTTGTGATGATGCTAAGGAATGCAATCTGGGCTGCATCCATGCAAGGCAAACTCTCTCACTGAGCTGCATTCCCAGCCCACTCTCCCTTGACATTTATTTATTTATTCTTTCCAAATTATGCAACGTAGGTAGGTATTAGTGTCCCCACTCCAAAGAAGGAGGCCACTGAAGGCCAGTGTATGTCTGTATTTTGTCGAAGCCTGCCAAAAGAATACAGAAGACAAACTGACCCTCAAGGGCTTACTTACTAGCTGGAAAAGGAAAACACACATAGGACCAATTGAATACATAAAACACAATGCTGTGTTGTAGCACAGTAGAATAAATGCTAAAGACAGAAAGCACTTTAGGGGTTGAGGGTTTTCACTACTCCACTCCTTCATCCTTCTCTCTTGTGAATTTCTGGTTACTGTGGAGGCTGAAATCAACTCTTTATAAAGACACCCTGGATTGAGAGTTAATGCAGGAAGGTTTATACTGTGGGATCCTCTTTCCTTGGTAATTTTAGGATTTCACAGGCTGAGCCTTTGCCTTTGGAATAGATTTAAAAGACCCACCCGACTGCTCATGATTTTGTCCTAAGTAGCAAAGCAACGTTAGTTCTTATAAGACTGGAGCTGATAAAACTTGCAATTTCCCATTTATACCATCTTTGCTTTTCTTAGACAAAAGGGTAAGATAAGGAAGGTAATTACTGGATTCTGCTCTGCAGTTTCAAAAATCACAGGCTTAAAAATTGTGAGGCCATTTGAATTCCAGAAGGAAAGAGGTTTGATTGAGAACATGTTCTGCTGCACCCAGGATCATTAGGATGCCAATCTTCTCTCTAGCAGTAAACTTTGTTATTGAATCCTGACTTTCTATGGGTTTATAGAAATGATTAATCCACTGTGGGGGTGGGGGGTTGGGCAACCAGGCACAAAGGTTAGACAATCAGAGAGCTTGCATAGCAACAGTGGATAGGAACCCATGATCTAGCATCTAGGAGTTACAGTCCTCAGGGGGTTACCGTACTTTGCTCTCCCTTGGTTTCTTCATCTATAGGGTGAAGAAATAGAATAACTACTATTTGAATTTCCATGGGGGTGAGTAACAATTCACAGCCTGTAGCAGCAAGCTTGGCATAGACTGAGCAATTGCTAAAGTATGAAGCAAAGGACTCAAATGGGATCTTTGAAGAGCTGATCACTGGAGCTGATTTTCCTTAAGTATTTCTCATGTCAGAGGGAGAAAGGAGGGAATATCTGAAATCTAAAGTCCTCCGGGTGAATGGTGAACAAGTGACTGGGGCCTTTGTTCCTTCTCAGAGCAGAACAGGCCTTCTCAAGTGCTCCCAAGTCAGATTCTTTGAATGTTCATCGAAGGGTGCGTATTTGTTTATTTATATATACATATAAATACACAGACAACCTAATGCTTGTGAGGAGTCAGAGAAGCGGACATCCTGGAGCTCAGTTCCTGGACACGTCTTTGTTAATGGGATTCGAACTTTCCCTCACATACCACCATGTGCTGGAAGGTAGTGTTTTGGGCACTGGGTCATGTGCAACACATATCTCCTTCCTTTTCTTGGAAATACACCTGTTTCTGGGATTAAATTTGGTTCCTAATTCAAACAGACCTCCAAATGCTCTGAAACAAAATCAAGCTAAAATTTCCCGCTTATCTAGAGTTACATTTAGGCCACATGGTCTAAGCTGTCCACAGGCCCCAGCAGCAACAGCAGCAGCCATCGTCAGGGTTTGCGCTCACCCAGCATCTCTGTGCCAGAATATTCTGTAAGTCTTAAAAGGTTCATTAAGGCAGAGATGTTAACCCTAACTGCAGAGGGGCAGTCCTAACTGTTGTGTTGTGGCTCAGTTCCCTCTGCTGTGATAAGTTTCAGAAGAGTTCCTTGATGTCCGTTATTGGTTCAGAATAGTGTACATAGAGCTGACAGTGTCCAAACTGGTAAGGCAGGTATAAGACTAATATGTTGGCCTTGGCTCTTTGAGAAGCCTTATTAACTACTGTGCTCACTGYTCTAGAGTCAGAGGAAAATGAGTGAGATGTCATAGCCTGGAAATTCTGTAATACTTTATACTACTCGCTGAATTCAAAATTCTCTATCGGTTTACTACATCTTTTTCTTAGTATCCTGTACTATGTCAGATATGTAAAGAGTTATCAGTAAATATAATAAACACATGATTATCTTTTGCAAGGCAGAGTTCTGCAGTATAGATGTGTGGAGCAGATGTGCTGAGCTTAACATAGAAAAGCAAGATGCTTTAGTGCAGGGATAATGGTGAGCCAGAGGGAGACATAGACAGGTTGGGCTGAAAAAAATCCTGAGAGGTATTGGTGTTAAATTCTCTAACTAGTAAAGGGTCCTTCTACATAAACCTCCATTTAATATTATCTCATGTTTAATGTCTCTGAACTTATTTAGGCTAGAATGTTGTGTAGATGTATACTCTTTTACTTACAAATCAACAGATTCAAGAATTATTTGACCAACCAGGCCAAGGGCTAAATGTTAGGACATGGAGACAGATAGTTTCTTCAGATGTCATTCCTACAGTCAGTGAACTTCCACTGAGATGCAAAGCCTTGGGGTTGACAAGATGTCTTAGTGGGATAGGGCACTTGTTGCTAAGCCCAATCACCTAAGCTTGATCTCTGGAACCCACATGATGGAAGGAGAGAAACAAATCATATAAGCTGTTCTGTGAACTCTAGATATGTACAATGGCACACATGCATATACGCACATGTACACAAAATGAAGTGAATGAATGGATAGATAAATAATATAAAAACAAAACAAAATTGAACGCAAAGACTCAAAATTCAACCTTCTGAAATGTGTCCTGGCTTTTTTACAATCATGATGTTTTACAATCAATATCTCTAATTAAGACTATCACAGTTGGAAATCTAGGAAATTTATGAGCAACTATTGCCACATCTTTAGGAAAACATCACATTATCTTCAGATGTGTCTTTCTTTCGTGTTAACCAGAGAACAAAGGACATTTAGCTACCACACAGTATTTTCCAGGAATTGAGTTTTCACACTGGAAGATTAACAGCATGCAGGGCTGGGACAGCAGTCTGCTAAGGACGTGCAGTGACAGAGCTGAACGACACTGGTAGTGCTGTGTTTTTGTAGTGATGTTGAAAAGATTGTACAAGATGTGTAAAAAATGTCAGAACAGCCAATTCATARCTATAGCTATCTTAAACTAATACCAGAGACTATAAAATACATTTCTTGTCCACCATAGTTCCCTTCAGAATGACCTTCTCCAACCCAAGAGGTCCATGCAGCCTCCATCTCTGGAGATTTGTTCTCTGTTGAAGATGGGCTATCAGGGAAATAAGGACAGCAATACCAACCAATGAATTCACGCCTAGGTCTGAATCTCTTCAGATCTTTGAATTCTGATTCTGAAAAAAATACTAAAAATAAAAGTACATTTTTAAAAAAGATGATTATAAAGATCACATGATAACATTTGCAATGGCCTGGTATACAATATGTGCTCAATGAATATTAATTCCCCTTAATTATAAGAAATTAATTCACAAAATTGTAAGCTTTTCATATCCACAGTTCTGTATCTAATTATGTCCTCTGGTAGTAATTGGAGATCTAGAGCGGTGACCTCAGGCAAGCACTAGAACTGTGGCTGCTTGTGATGCCATAGGGGACACAGAGTTGTAGCCTCTGAAACGGTCCTGGATTCCCACATGCTACAAAAGAACAAAGTGACACCATGTGAAACTCAGATAGTGTCACTGAAGGGAAATCTTGCTTCCTTCAAGTCTCAGAGGCAGGGAAAATTCAGGGACCCTTGTAACTCTGACAATGGAAGAGGAAAATGAGGATCAGCTCTTAAAGATAAAACTGTGTTTGTGGAAACAGACGAAATGAAGAAGACTGAAATATGCAGAGGAACAGAGAGTCGAGAGAACACCCTCCCTTCCTGCTTTTCATTTCTATGCTGCAACGCAGGAGGCCTTAAGGGTTCTAAGGGGAACACAGTTCTGTCTAGAGAAAAGCTGACAGAGACAGGAACTCCATGTCACTCCTGCGACCCCTGAGTTGGGACCTTTAGTGCCCTCCATTGATTCCCACACCATCATCCTCCCAACATAACATCTGTGCCTTCTCCTCACCTTTCACTTTGTATTAGGAGAAAAGAAATAACATCATGTGTTGTGGATTGACAGCAGTTTTTGAGAGTTAACGAGTGATTGCAGTTCCCGGGGCTTGGACGGAGTGCCATCGCAGTGTCAGTGTGCTGGGGAGGTGCACTGCTGAACAGACAGGCAGTGCTGATTCCGCAGCAGTACTCACCTGCCGAGAGTGCTACCAGAGGGGTCGCGCTACATTTGAATATTAAGCAAGATGCTTTTCTCCGAGCATCTGTGTTTATTTTTAGGTGGATTATTTTGTATCTGTTTTTTAAAAAGGGATTGGGCGGACTTTTTGATAGAGAGCACTACCTTTAGTTTGGGCCATTTCACATAAAACAGCTAAACACCTGGCATAGAGTAGGTACCCACAATAAGAAGTATCTTTGACAAGGGAGATCCACCAGGGACAGAAATGTTCAGAGATGGCTGCCTGACCTGTGGCCTAGACTTAACGGCAAGCACTAGGCCGGCTTTGCCTGTGTCCTTTTAAGATTGGCAACCGAGTTCAGCAGGGCGCGGAGGTTCAGAGACACAACCCCAGATGCCCCTGGGGCTGGGGTGGGGCGAGGACAGTGTGCAGAGAAAAGACTTAATATACAGGCAGTCACTGATATGATAATGGCAAACGACAATCTCTGAGTGACCATCACAAACTGATAGTCACTCATAGAGATTGGTACTTAGATTGTAGAGCTCTTAGGAGATGTATTTTTCCCATTAAAAATAGCTGAAAAACAATACTGATTTTCTATGCCATTGCTATTCACCATCTCACAGTGGCATAATCCTCACCACAAACGCTGCGAAACTGTATGCAGTATAGATTTGTTTACCAGGTCTTTCCCCATCTATTTTTCAGCAGCTGATTAGTCTCCCTGGGATGTAGACACATCTCTTATCAAAAGCTGCTTGGCTCTTTCCTGTCTTCACACACGCATCCCAATATACATACTTTTTTATAATAAACTGGCTTACATGCATATATATAAACACATTTTATGCATATATGTTCCCTGTATTATATTCAAAGATACATTCCAAATGGCATATATATGTGCTCTTATTCATATAGGAATCCAAGTGGATTCCCAGAGGGAAATGTGGAACACATTGTTAAAATGTCTGTCTTCCGTGTAAGAGAAGCAGAAATGCACTGGCCATTAAATTTGCATACAGCCCTGAGCACAGAGGTTCCTGCACGTGCACTGTTCTACTGTTCTTGATGACGGGCATATCTGACAGGAAGATTCTGTCAAGATTAGCTCAGGAAAAAACACCCCCAAGGAGATAATTTGAAGACATACTGAGAATTTGCCTCAATACATGAAAATAAACATGAAATTCTCAGGCTCTCTGCACATTGAAGAGTTCCCACCACCACCCCAGCACGCACCAGGGGATAATCTACTGGAGCTAATTAACACYGAGCCCTAGCCAACACTGTTAGAAGTGGGTTGCCACTCAGGATTGATTGAGATGCTGCAGTACTTAAAAGGGACCAGAGAAGGTTTGGTGTTAAGTGTGCGAGGGAATGAAGAAAAAATAAAAATGAAAAACAGCCGCAAAATCAAAAGATGCTAAGCCCCACCCCGAAGACGTTAGGGGGCACACSGAGAAAGCACTGGGGTCCCGCTAAAGAAGACTCTCAATTATGTTTCCTTTTCATATCAAGAGAATGCTCTCATACAAGGCCTATAAACTGTGCTTTGAAGGGCATATTTTACTTCATGAACAACACATTCTCCACAGAATGCTGGCATGTGGATTATGCTACCTAAAAGCAGCGACATGGTTTCATGTCTGTGCTTCAGTTTATCTTTCTGGTAATAATCTGCCTTAATGTTATTAATGTTATTAATTAATCTGTCTGATTAATAACATTAAGAAAAGGTCATCAATGAAGAAAGGACTTCATATAATTGCTTTTAAGCAGTTTTGCAAACAGTGAAGGCAGAACAAGCCTGTTTAGAAAAAGTAAACGTTACGGAGGCCATTTTATGAATAAGAACTATTCATACTACTCCATAGTAGATCAAACTTATTAAATAATGATTTTAGTAAGTATTTATTTTCATTACTGGATTTAAAAACAAGAAAGAAAAAAAAGATTAAAAATCTCCTTTAAGTTAGACTTTGTGAAACATGTTGTTAGAATTATTTTCCTTTGTAAAAGAGTTTAGTAAATTATAATACCATAAAAAGGATTGCAGAAGCTTCTCTTATTTTACTAAATAAGCTAGGCTTGGTGGCATAGACTTGTAATCCCAGATGCTTGGGAGGCTCAATAACAGGATTGTATATTCGAGGCCAGGCAACTTGGTAAGAGGCTATCTCAAAATATTTTTTAAAAAATGCTATGAATATAATTCAGTGCTACAGCGTTTGTTTTACATGCACAAAGTCCTGACTTCAATCCTAATACCAAATAAACAATCCCATATGCAAAAAATCTATGAATTATATTTTTATGTTTATATTAGGCAACAAAATAAGACGTACAAAATGCATGGACACCGAGCGCCTACTGTGTACAAAAGCTTCTACTATATCAAGTCACCATGGACAGCTGGTCTGTATATGTTTAGATTCAAGCTCATGAAGAAAGACAGGACAAATAATGAAATAACAACAGATTAATTACTCAGTGATGTGTGGCTGAGTTTTGGGCACTTTGCTGAGAATTATGATATATGTATGTGAACAAAATACTGTAATCTGTCTATAATGTCTGCCATGAGAAAGGACATCAGAGGTGGTGGGGGCAGGCATTTCCTAGTTCTGGCCTAGAAGGTTAACATATATAGTGAATGAAGGAAGTACTCCACAGAGAAAAGAACAGATGAYAGGTTGGGGTTACACAATGGACTTTGCACTTTCTCCCAAGATTGATCCTCATTGGAGATGTGTGCTTTAGATAGTTTTAAAAGATTTGAGGCCATTTTGTTGCACTTCCTTAAATAGGTTTTACATTGGATTCTGTAAAAAGTAAGATCTCCAACAAAATACTCAACAGTAGAATGTACTAAGATACAGAAGTTTAGAAGAGCCATGTAGGTACAAGGAAGAGACTGCCTTGAACCTGATATAATGGGGAAGCCTAGATGGTGGCTTCTGAGAATTTGCAATGCAATCCTAGCGACAGAATGTAGCCAGCCAACTGAGTTATTAGGTGGAGGCAAAAGTCAATTTCTTGCAAAAATAAAGCATAATATTAAACTCTAAATGTTATCTGGGAGCAGCTGATCAGTCTATTATAAATAGAACAGACAGTAATAGGGACTGTGACCGATCACAACCATCCTCTTCCTATACCCCATGTCACACTGTGTCCTGACGGCTCTCTGTCAGCACTGCTGTTAGTGAGGGTTTGGACAGGCTAGCTCTATTCTTAAGGAAGGGATTGGAAAAGAAAGAAAAGTTTAAAAATCTCAACAAAATTTCGATAATGAATGTGATGTTTTATATTTAGCCTTTTCACTAATATCTCCAGTCACCCCTCTCTGGCCCAAGAGCCGTAAGTGCTAGGCATCAAGAGCYGGCTTTCCCTTCTGGGCCTCAGGGAGCTAAAAAGCAAGCCGGAGACACTGGAAGAGAAGGACTGAAGGGTGTCAGGATGGCACTCCCCGGGAGCTGCCAGGCACAGGAACGCCTTCTGAACTGCCTTCACTCACAGGCTTCACTTTATACTGAGGAGAAAAAATAAGGAGTTTTACCTTTCCCCTCCTCCACACTGACTGCTGGTGTCTTTCCATCTTTTAAAGTCTTATTCTGTCTTACTTTTAATTTAGTTCCTCCTATTACAATTCGTTMTACTTCTTTTTATGGAAGGAATCCAGTTGGGCTTGTTAGACTCTGTCCACATTAACATAACAAGAGAGGAGTCGGATTTCATTCTCTACACCAACACCCTATCCAAGACCCATGAAGGAACTATTGAGGGGAGAACCAACAAGCCCCCCCACCCATGTGTGAGTGTGTCTGTATGTCTCTCTGTGTGTGTCTGTCTGTCTGTCTCTTTGTGTGTTTCCTTTTAAAGCCACCTTGGTAACAAATACGCAGTACAGCAGAAGTCAGAAGATCTGAGGTTTTCAAATTGTGGTCCCAAGGCCACTTCTGAAATGACTAGATGTGCAAATTCTTAAGTTTTGGTCTTTTGTTAATAATACAAATAATTGAGCAGCAAAGCCCAGATTACTTGGTTTTAAGAACCTTCCAAATGATCCCCAAATACACTAGGGTTTAAGACCTTAGGTTTTAGACAATAAGCATCTTTGTATTCTTGATCCATCAACTTCACCCAGTGAATGTACTTTAGGGACTGAATTAACCTGGCTTGAGAAAGATCTCTAGTGAGACACAGCAAATGATGATGAGCACTGCTCTATAAACTAATACAAAAATCCTGTGTCCTGGCCAATTAAATGGTATTTGATGATCTTATTAATAATAAAAAAATAAATTGTCCATTTTTCAAAGCCAACTCCACTTATATTTTTAGGTATTATAAGATAAAGTTGACTTTCCTATGATGTTTCTGTCAGCTCTAGATATTTTTCTATACTTTAATTTCTATTTTAATA
>BDUI01001078.1:174715-185221 GCA_002335545.1 Apodemus speciosus
ATATATATATCTCCTTGGATTTAGAAATGAAGTAATATTACAGTAGATGTCAAAGACAACAATGATAATCAAAGACTATGTAAGTTATTCATATTTTTGTTTGAAGAAAAATAAGTGTCAAATGTTGGCAGCATTTATTTTTTTTTCAGCATTTATTTTTTGATCAAACTGTTTACCAAGAAAATATGAATTAAGAGAAAACAAAAAAGAATATATTCATTATTGAAACACCACAACCACAGTGCAAAGAGGCTTTATCAGGGAACAATCAATTAATCGCTTTGATAAAAATCAAACCTATTCATTCAATTATGCATTCTAGAGAAAATACTCTCTGTAGCCCTCTTAAGAGTGCTAGCCCCCTGCCTGGGCTTTCATTTCTCATAAAAATGTGGAATTCCTTAAAAATAAATTGGTCAGATAATGGAAGGTGATTAGTTACTGGCTCTTAAGCAGAGACATTATAAGAAATTAATGAGGAATTTAGCAGTTTTTCTTGTACAAGACATAAAACCATGTTGGAAATGTGTTAGGTACTTCTGTTTGGAGAGTTTTCTTTTGTGGAGTCCCTTCTCTACAGTCCAACTTTCAAAAAGCGACAAGAGGTTACTACAGTGCAGCAGGCACAGCTTTTACACAGTGGAAAAGATTTACGAACTTTTTAAAACAAAAGGGAAATTAACTCAGAGGTTGTTTTGAGATATTGGTCAATGGTTAATGTCCTTATTGTGCCGAAATGAAACAAGCCCAAACTAAGCATCTGTCAAGTTCCCGACTAGATTGTTTGCTGATTTCAGAGATTGAACAAACAGAGCTTTGTCCTTCTAGGTGTCAACGCAATTGGGAAGATTTTCAATAGAAAGAATAAAAGGAAGAAGCAGTATGCAGATTCAGTGATGGGAGCAAAACCTTAGTCAGGCCACATAAAAAGCACAATGGAAAAAAGTCCAGTGAAAACACAAAAAGAACCCCCCCTTTCCAAGTCTCATTCTCCAGAGGTAGGGGGTTTGAAAATTCATAATTAGCAAAGGCAGGGCAGATGTGCTGAGTTGTGAACCAGAGAACACACACACACACACACACACACACACACACACACACACACACACGCACGCACACACACACCACGCGCGCGCGCACGTGCAGACACACATACAGACACATGCACACACTCACACACACATACACACGCACGCACACACACGTGCACGTGCAGACACACATACACATACAGACACATGCACACACTCACATACATGCAAACACATGCAAACACACACGTACGTACACATGCACACACACATGCACACACACATGTACACACATGCACTCACACACGTACACACTCAGACACATGCACACACACACACACACACACATCTCAGGGTGAACTATATTTTCACACCAGTTTTAAAATCAGCACAAAGTAATAGTTACTTACAATGTGAACACTTTGTTCCACTCAGGGTTGAGGTTTTTGTACACGGTGTGTGTAAGCAGCCTATCGTTGTTCAGTTCTATTACACAAAATGGATCACTTTTACCTGCAAGATGGTAAAATGGTCACATCCGTTATGATCCCAATCCTCCCCCCAAAAGGCTTATAATAAACAACAAATGAAAAAGTTTACAAGTTAAAACAGATGTAACTAGATATTTAGCAATTGCTATGATTTATAGTGATTTAGAACTTGGGGCCAAAGTATATAGCTTGATTTTTGATCTTTAGTAATTTTTAACAAAAACCAATATGGCGGCTGTTAACACGGAAGTGCGGTGTGCCCGCCCTATATGCGTTCTTTGGGTCTATTATGACCGTTTTAACTATTCAGGCAATTTAATTTTGCAGTTATACTTTTGAACTTATCTGATTTACTAGTAACCCATCAAAGGGATTTCCAAAGACGTTTATTGTGAAAAATGGCTATGTTGCCAAGTGACACTGCTTCAATCTGCCTCTGGCAGAGTTACTTTCCCCTAACAAATCTATGGAATTCGCAAAAGGCAAATTAGAGACCAAGGGGCTGAGTAAGTGTGCTGTTTGGAATTTAACACCAACAGGAAATCTTCATGCTAAAGAGTGGCACTTCTTTTTAATGTTGTCTGGAAATAAAGGACTTGAACGTTACCCATTCTTAGCGAGTCTGCTTTGTCATACTCAAATCATGCACGCCAAAGTTACATTTTGGAGTCTCCTCGATATTTCTGTCATACCTTGTCTCATCTTATAAAGTCTTAGAGTGGCTCTGTGAGAGTGGAGTGAAGATTGTTGGAGCAGTATGCGATATGTTTTATACCTTATACAAATGACAAATGGGATCAATATTTACACAACGCTAACCACAGGTCATATCTTTTAAACTACAGTATTGATTTAGACTACATAAGAGGTTAATGTGCATATTATTAACTTTAATGATAAAGAACAATTGTTTTTAAATGCATTGTGAACTAAAAGTACAGTAGTTTACACTTGTGTGAAAGCTTAGATATCATTCAAGATTTTCAATTAATTTTTAATGGGAAAGAATTTATAGCTACCGGGGCAGAGAAGCTGTATATTCCCACACAGGAATATATTTATTTTTCATAGGATAATACTCAAATGAGAGGTACAAGATTTAACTCACCTTTAATTTATCAAGTTTTACTGAAAAAGATTTAGTATATGTGTGTTAAATCAGCACTCTCATATAACCCAACATAATTGCACAATTTGGCATTATCAGTTTGATGTCTTCAGAATGGTTTTCAGCAAAGAATAGAGAACTGGTTTTCTTTAATGTCCGGTGACAACGTTACCACATGCTTTGGTTTTTGTTGCCCCAGTTTATAGATCCTGGCTCTGACCTCCACCACCTCATCTCCAACTCCTGTGCACCATCAGAAACAGTGTAGAAAATATTTTATTCATTAAAACACATTATAGTCGGTTTCATTTGGCACTTTAATAGCAATTTTTTTCATACAATTCTGACCCAGCATACAAAGGCAGCCACAAATAGCTTTTGGAAAATGTTTATATGCAAACATCTAGGCAAGATTTTCTCCAATAATAATGCCACATCTTAGTCATCAGCAGGTTATGAACATAGGACAATCTATTTAATTTTGATTATAAATTCATATAGTTAACAAATCTTCATTACTTTGTCATGATCAGTATTGTATCTTCTAGAGAAATAGCAATGAATAAAACAATTGAAATCACTCCTGTGCTCAGAGATTGAAGAAGATGATTCCATTCCAGTGTATTTCAGGTGATACATACAGAATCTTGAGGTACCACACTGAAGAATATGTCTTGCTGGAAAGACGGCATAGAGACAAGGTAATGAAAGAGGTAACAAAGGGAGGGAGGAGCTGTGCTTGGTCTAGAGGGGCAGATATTGAAATGCAGAGAAGCGGCTGTGTCTGCTTTGCTGGCAACACCCAGGAAGGTGGAGTGGCTGAGCAAGTAGATAGGGAATGTGTATACTAGATGACAGACAGGGATAAGGAAAGCAGAAGGCCTCTCAACAACATGCCACTCACTCCACTCTTACAGGAGATGTTTTTTGGAGAAATTTGAGTTGAGGGATAGTATGAACTGATGCTATCTGAAGAAGAAGGTAGAGCGAGCAGTGAGACCACTAGCAAGACCAGTGGGAACCAGTCCAACGATCCAGGTGCTAAACAGTGACTGGATTCTGAGTGTCTTTTGAAAATAGAGGCGTCACAATTTTACCAATCTCAGCACCGAACGCTCTAATTTAATATCTAATATAGTATTATTTGCAGATGGAAAAATGATTCACCAAGCTTAGCTCAGTCACATTTTATTTGGGATCGTGAGTAGAAAAAGCAGTCAGCAACAAGCCTCATTTCTAGTCTCGTTATCTCTACAATCTGGGAAAGGAGAGAGAAGAAAGTCTGTTTAAATAACTACAACCAACTAAGGAATGTTGAGAATGGGAGGATTAGTCTTCCCCAAGGAAGAACACACCAAACGGTCATACATCTGAGTAGAATCGTGTAAACTGACTACCTTGTATTTAGGTATTTTTTTTTATAGTATAGGAAATTGATGCAATGTCATGTCTTGGAACACTATCTGTTTTCACTAACTCAGAAAGTTCCCATCTAATACTGTGTGTTTAAGAGCAAGAGCAAACTAGCATCAATTTCAATAACAGCAAAGTACAGTACTGAATTCCATTCATTCAGAATGAATGAGCATACATTACAGTTTTACTTTTAAAGAACTAGTTACAAGCAGCATGCTTATCTGTCTAGCTAACTGCTGCTTTGAAATGCTGGTTTCTGGGCTCCTTAACTTCTCAAGCTTGATTATTGCCACTTAAGCAAGTAGAAACAATCAGAGAAACACTAGAGGTGACACAAATCCTCAATTATCTAATAATTATTCACTCCTTTCATCTGTTTATCATTCTATTCTGCCTCTGTGAAGCATTTCTCTGCTTGCTGAGAGGACCTGAGTGGGTTGCTTCTAAGGTACAGTACTGATGTGCACAACATTCTGCAAACTGCATGTTGTTTTTCACTAACACATGGCTAGAAGTGCAAGAAATGCAGCCAATAGCCAATGTTGAAATGCATTTTTACTTCTTCTAAGTTTTTACTAACCAAAATTTTTTTTACTAACCAAAAATTTTAATGTATAGATTATAGAATCTCTTATATAGCTCTTATTCACTTTTGCCCTAAGCCCAATGCAGAACTAAAGAGTCCTAATAGTCTTTTCCAAAATATTAGCTTCTAGTATTTTGGTGACAAAAATATTGAATGCATTCCTTAGAACTATAACAAACTGAAGACCTTGAAATTGATGGAAGACAGAAATTGTAGCAGTGCTGTGTGGTAGATGTGGTGTTGATTGCTTTAGATGCAGCGACAGCTAGCACAGAATCTTGCCTTCCTTGAGAACATGCAATTTCGAATGTTGACAATTTTCTAAAAAGAACTGGGAATGCCTTCTGAAGTATTCATTACTTATTGAGTGCCTGCTCTGCTCACCCCAGAATTATAAGTATGATTAAGGCATAGCCGAGCTCTCAGAGCATGCACATTCAGTAGATATGATAGACATGTAAATACATAATTATTATGCAGCATGGCAAGCACTGTAATAAAGGTAAGTGAAGAGGACCGAAGGAGCAATGAGAAGGAAGCACATAATGTGGTAATTATGGGACAGGAAGAGGAAGAGGAAGCAGCAGTTCCCTGGGGAGCAGACCTCATGATCTGTGATGATTGGGCAGGTTTGCCACCAGCATTTTTAAAAGTAAAGAACCATCACAAAAGTGAACTTCAAGACAATTTATAATCAGGAATATGTCATCTAAATCGATTTACATATCTTTTTTAATAATGTCTCTATTACATAAAAACCTACAAATGAATAACATAACTTATAAAGAGACACTTTAAACTAGTATTCTTGGATAGTTGTCCATAATCTAGTTAAAAGCTAAAAGCCATTTCTTTTCCTATGGAATTTTAATAAGAAAAGGAATCCCCAAGTGAATTAACACTAGGGTGTCTTTTATCCCTTATCATAAAACTAAATTGGCAAAAGACTTCAAAGTACATATTCCATTACTTCATTCTTTTTTAAATAAATTGATTTTATAATAACAACAAAAAAGTGATATCAGGAATGACTCCAGTAGTTGTCTTTCCTGGGAATCTTCAAAACTACACCATGGATTAATAACGTGACTTCAATGGCTAATGTTCACTTTTGTCCTCACTTTTAAGGGTCATAACCCTGACACCCTGGCAAAGAAGTGTGGGAAAGTCTGCCTGGTGTACTGTTCGGTTGCAATCTGTTTTGTGTCACATTATGACTTCAGTTTGTTGAAACTAGTCATCTGAGTATTAAAGTCACCAAATGATACTGAGAGATATTCCTGTTTCAAGAGCAGGGCAGGAATCTTGATCCATCCGTGGTGGGCTTTGTCCAGGGTCATTTAACTGCTGACAAGTGACATAGTTTGCTAGATGTAGTGTGCCACAGAGAATGTGGGGGGTGGGGAGGACCTAGCGATCATCTCTTTGTAGTCACATCTTCGAAAACACAGAAGGCTTTTAGTAGCATGGAAAGCAATTCACACCGATAGRGAGGGAGCTTTTATTTTGAGCCTACCTTGCATTTATTAATCACTTTGGTTTAATTTCCTTAGTTGCTACATATTGCAATGACTACATTTTAATCTTTTTAATGTATAATCTATTTTAATGTATAATCAAGGTTGCCATCTGTCCTTTCTGCAAAGTTGAATTTCAATAATGACATGTAACAGTGTCATAGCTGAGGGAATTCCACGGGGTCTCTTAGAGTAAAAAGCAATGTACGTTGAGATTTCTTCCAATCTTTTTCTTACCACTAAAAATGGAGCTTAGGGAAAAAGACATATGGGACATCTGGGGGGCGGGGAATCCAGAAAAAGAGAAATGAAATGTAAATAAAGAATATATCCAATAATAATAAAAAAATAATAAAAAAATGGAGCTTTGACCCTAGGTTTTCTCATCAACTGACCTAAACATATTTTAAGCATCTGATTGGTAGAATTACATTAACTGGCACCCTTCGGTAGATCCCCTCGGGGGCTTCATGTGGAACTGAGTATTAGTAACAGGGCTTCTCCTTTCTCTCTAAGTTATGAAGCAGTCAATTTTCTTGTGGTAAGGAAATTGATACTCTAGAGCTATGGCTGTCAATTTATTAGACCAAAAACACTTTATTTTTCTACTGAAGATTTTATAATGCTCTTTTAACTATCAGAAAATAAAAGTGGAGTAATATGATCTTGAAATTTAACTATTACAAAAGAAGAATAAATAGAATGTGGTTCACAATAAAACCATACAGTGAGCTATTAAACAAATATTTATTGAATGTCTACTATGTGCCAAAACATACAACCAGAGGAGAGGAAGTTCTTTTTCTTCTTAATTTAATTATATAAAAGATGGAGTAATGAAGGTAAGCAGTGAATATAAATAATAGGAAGGCTGTGTGATGGTGTGTTAAAGCACGCTTTAGCGTACAAGTTAATGGAAACAGAAAAGTAAAGAGGACTGTGTTAGAAGGGCATGGAAGAGAACCACAGTTTACAGACTGCATTCAGTATTGTAGTAAGACTGAGAAGATGAGGTTTGGGTAAAGAATTGAAAGAATTGGAAAAGAGCCAAGTGAACTTATATGAGAAAAGTTGCCTTGAACATAGAAGTTTCTAGAACAAAAGCTTGGTGAACTATGAGTTTATCGCATGGTTAATGTATCAAATAAGTAAGGAGAGCAACTATGAACACACTGATCTTCAGCGTGCATTATGTAATGGCAGCCATTCCAAAGCTTGATTAAATCATATTTTTCAACCTAAATAAACATGATTTGAGAAATGGAACAATCTTAACCATGTAAGCTTGTGTAAACTTTTGTATGGCATTCAGCATTTTCAGCTCCAAGCTACTAAACATCCAAAGTACTCTCCCAAATGTGCTTCAAATAATATTCCCTCAACAATGCCATGAACACTCACAGGACAGTATTATTGCCTTCTTATCATTTGGGAATCATGGCCCTTCAGTAACATTTCTTTTATAATTTGACCACAGGTGTCTTTCAAAAGTATTGAAGATCTCAAAAGTTTTTAAGGTATGGCATAACCATTAAAATTACTGCTYGAAAAATATAGAAAGAGACAATAAAAGATTATTAACTCAATTTGGATGACAATAATAAACCCACATGAGGTAAACAGGAGAGATCAAACCTTAATGCAGACTTTAGAAAGCTATATTGTATGGTTACGAGAGAAAAGATTGTAAAGCTGAGTGACATATTCACACTGTTAAAGAAAGAGTTTTGTCTTCATACATCTCTAAAAGTATCTTGGAGATTTCCAGAAATTACTAGACCACACTTCAGACAAAACTGAGAGCAGTGGACACCTACGTTATGTTGCTCTTAGCTCTGTATTCTCCTAGAAACCTAGAACTAGGGAGAGAAGATAGTCACAGGACTTCATGGAGCTAGCTGCATGGCTGAATCCAAAAACTGAACCATTCTGAGACTCCAGAAGTTCGGATTTAATAACCAAAGAACAGCAAGGAAAACATGAAAACTGAGAAACAGGAACACAAAGAAAAGGAAGACCACGAATCTATAAAATTAAAAAAAGCCTCCAGAAAATTATGCATGAGCTTACATTACACAAAAACCTTCATTTTGAAATTTCTTTTGATAGAACATTCTATGTGTGATGCTTATTGTGCAGTCACAGAATCATGTAAGTTACRTCATCTATAATAGTGTGAAATACACTAAACTCCTTGTGGCAGCCTTCCTAAGTATTTCAGGACCTCTAGAACTTAATTAGACTCTCCTGCAGAAATTATGGCATTTCAGATTAGCTTCTCTATAAGGAAATTAATTAGCTACAGAGACCGTTTACAATGCAATAAAACCCTTTAAACTTAAAAAAATTAGCATAGTATTAGGAGATTAAGCTTTTAAAAAAAAACCCTCTCTCTCTCAATCAAAGGAAACACAAATGAAAATTATCACTGTCAAGCCTCTGCTCTTACAATGATGTTTTTGTATTCTGCTAAAAAGCTCATTCTGTACTGTTATTTAGCTTGTAACTATTACCTCAGAATCTGATAGTTTTATGACACCTTACAGAAAAGTTACAAATCTCATCCTGGTAATCAGGAGTCATCCAGACTCTGCTTCAGTGGTTTCAATGATAGAGAATTTTTTTCTTCACTGGAATTTCTGATTCATTTTAGAATTGTAATTTTTGTACAATGTTTAGAAAATAAGATTATTTATGTGTGACTCTTATGTTTAATTTATCTTCTGTAGTAATTTTAAAATCCAGTTAAAATGATAAGTCTAAAATAAGGGTACAGCCTCTGTCAGGCAATATGTGATAAAGGGACATAGCCTGACCTCCTGTGCAGGAGATATGGCTGGCCCAGGATTAATTCTAACTCTCTTGTAGACTCTATTGTTGTACTACACAGAGGCCTTGAAGCCCAGAATGGTATTTCTAAGATCTTTTGCAGCTAGAGATACATATATACACACATGTATACATGTATATATGTACACATGCATATGTACATATGTGCATATATGTATATGTGTATATAGTATATATACATATATATGCATATACATATGTCTATGAGTGTGTGATTTATGTTGTGTGAATCAAGTGTACATGCCTAAGATTGGCTACTAGAAGTCAGTTAACTGTAACCATGTAGAGTTCATTTTGTTTTGAGGACAATGGATATGAGTTAAATTAGTTGTTATCAGTTTCTTTGTAACTTGTCACTATGGTAGGAGAAACCACTTCTCATTCTTCTATAAGACATCAATGCTAATCTCTGCAGAATAAGAAGAGTCTATGTTCTTAGGTCCTTTCTGCCACCCAAAGAGTCTCTCACTTGCTTAATGCTCTAAACTAAATCCCCTTCTGGTTAAATTTTGCCCATATATTATGGATTTCTATTTTATTTTTATGAGTTTTTATATGTGTGAGTGTGAGTGTCTCAGTGTCTCTATGTTTTCTCTTGCTTTTTTTTTGCTTTTTTTCTGTTTGTTTTATCCTATTCAGGTTTCTTTGTTGTTGTTGTTGTTATTATTATTATTATTATTATTATTATTATTATTATTATTTTACCATAGAGTGAAATTTATATTTTATATAATCTGGCAGTCCCTGACTTTTGATTAGGGTGTTTAGATAATTTGTACTTAATATAATTATTAGTGTAGTTAGACTTCCATCTACCACTTTGATATTTGTTTTCTATTTCTTTTTTTTAACTTTTTAAAAGATATTTTCTCGAAATGTTATCCTCTTTTCTAGTTTCCCTTCTGAAAACACCCTCTCACATCCCCCCTTCCTCCTACTCGCCAATCCATCCACTCCAGCTTCCCTGTCTGGGCATTCCCCTATACTGGGGCATCGAGCCTTCTCAGGACCACGGGCCTCTCCTCCCTTTGATGTCCAACAAGGCCATCCTCTCCTACATATGCATCCATGGGTCCCTCCATGTGTACTTTTTGGTTGGTAGTTTAGTCCCTGGGAGCTCTGGGGGTACTGGTTGGTTCATACTGTTGTTCCTCCTATGAGGCTGCAAGCCCCTTCAGCTCCTTCAGTTCCTTGGGTCCTTTCTCTAGTTCCATCATTGGGGATCTTGGGATAAGTCTAATGGTTGGCTGAGAGCACCCACCTCTGTATTTGTCAGGTACTGGAAGAGCATCTCAGGAGACAGCTATATCAGGTTCCTATTTGCAAGCACTTGTTGGCATCCACAATAGTGTCTGGGTATGGTGACTGTATATGGGATGGATCACCAGGTGGGGCAGTCTCTAAATGGCCTTTCCTTCAGTCTCTGCCCAACACTTTGTCTCTGTATCTCTTCCCATTGGTATTTTGCTCCCCCTTCTAAGAAGGACCAAAGTATTCATACTTTGGT
>BDUI01001078.1:192674-203499 GCA_002335545.1 Apodemus speciosus
CACACACACACACACACACACACACACACACTCCTTCGTTGGCCTTTCTGGTCTCATAATCTGGCCAGTTTTAGGGAACATGTGATTTCATGTTGGAAAGATTATTCCCCAGTGAACAGGACCAGACAGCCTCTAGTTTTGCTTTGATGGTACAGAGAAACAGTACCCTCTCACTGGGTAGCTGACAGTGAGTACATTGTACTTAGAAGTATTTTCAGTTACTCAAACTTTTTCCCTTAAAATAATTTAGTGCACCAAGGTTTCAAACCCTAGTGTCATTTTCTCAGGCTGTGAAAGGCTGTCCACAATCTGACTGAAATTTCAATCCACTCTTGTGCTGTGCTCAATGTGTGCATATGTGTGGGAGTTGTAAATTGAGGCCTTAACCACCAGAGTTAATCTCTTTTTTAAATCTGTATTAACCTTAATGATTTGAAGTGCACTGGCCAACACTGGGCTATTGAGACAGAAGAAAAAACTCCCCTTGGCTATCAATAGTTTATTAGGGGCTTAACTGAAGTGACCTACTGTAGTCGTGTTCTGCTGAACAAGGCTATAGGCTTTTTGTGGAAAGGGGAGGAATTGAGGGTTTCATTAAAAAGTAATTTGTGCTTTCTACTCACTCATTCAAAGAGTCTCAATTGCTCTTTATTCACACAGAGTTAATACAGTATCACAATGTTTCTCAATGAATGTGTTGTAACAAAAGAAAAATTTTACGTTTTGAAAGGAAAAATTCTTTGTAACTGTAGTAAGATTGATAGCTACTTAAAAGATTACAGAATTTTTCTTTCTTGTGCTCATTTAGTGTTGGAAYATTAATTAAAATTGTGCTTAAATTATGTGACTGTATGCTGTAATAATTAAAAAGCAATTAAAAAGATATGAAAGTTGGTCACATGTAAGTTTGTCTTGTTAGGTTTGTTAAAAAAAAAGTATTCTGAAGCCAAATATCTTCTAACTGTAGCTTTATTTGTACCAGGTCATAAATTATTCCTGGCTTAGCATAGAGAATTACTTATGATTTTAAAATTCCCTACAATATTATACACCAGTGGGTCACAACCCCCTTGGCAAATCTCTATCTCCAAAACTATTTATATTACAATTCATAACAATAGCAGTTATGAAGTAACAATTCACAGTTATGAAGTAGCAATGAAAATAATTTTATGGTTGGGGGTCACCACAGCATAAAGAATTGTATTAAAGGGTCCTAGCATTAGGAAGGTTGAGAACCAGTGCTCTAGATGGATGCTCCTTTGAAGACTTGAAGATGAATCCTGCCTCTTTACTTTTGTTTCATATTAGGCAGAGCCTGGCTGTCATGAACCACTAAGATGGACATCAACTTTTTGAAATTCTATAAATAAAAGAGCTTATTTGTGTCCAAAATGTTTATAATTTCAGAATTAAGATTATTTTAATTAATAATATATCCAGACATTTTTTACTTAAACAGATGGCCCATAATTTTTGCCACCATCACAAATGTCATAAAAGCCACAGAAGGTCAAAGGGTAGGTAAGGTCAAAGACTAAATCACCCATTCGTTCCTGAATAGTTCAACATCTCTCTGTTCAATCCAGAGCCCATTAGATTATAAGGTCAGCATGGAATGAGGAATCATTAGATTTATATCCTTAAAACTGAAGGAAAAAATTGAGATTCAGTTATTCAGGAGTCCTCAAATTAATGTTCACTTTATCAAATAAAATTATATTTCATTGAATCTCCAGTGGAAAGGCTATTGTTATTCACATTTGACTTATATCGAACCATTAGGAAAGAAATATCTCTATTTTTTCCAACTTTGAAAGTACATGTACTTTAACTTCCACAGTGGCATACAGGCCAAGTAGGTTAACCTCGTTTGCATATTCATGAAGTTTTAAAATCAATGACAGCTTCTAAGAGGAGACAAACTTATACAATTGCAGTCAGCTTGAATAATGTCTGGTAGTAAGCACTGGAAATAAAGGGAACATGAATAAGAATTCATGAACAAAAAATTATTGTGCAGATTAATTCACTGATAACTATATAGGAGCCAAGTTTTAAGAGAGAAAATGAATAAACTCATCATTCACAAGTTCTTTGTCACTACCAGCGAAGGCAGCTCACACTCAGAGATCACGGCTACCTCAAGTCCCAGTGATCTCAGGCTTCCATTTGTGTGGGTTTGTTTTTTTGCAATTTTATACTCATTTTGATGATATACAAATATTAAAATTTTAAATATTGCTATTTTGGAATAAACGTCTGCTGTTTAATTTTGAAGGAATTATCTTTTATCTGTTTTCAATTCTACTGAATGAATTAAAGGTTAAAGAAGGACACAGATTTGCAGATAGTTGGATGGTAAGAGAAGTACTGTATTTGCTTTAAATAAGTCTATAAGGGTCATTGTGCTTAACACTTAGAATTATGTGCTTATTACTACAAATAATAAGGCAATGTTTTTCTAGTAAAATTTCCATGTAACTGGCAAGTCAGTGCTATCTTCCTATCTGACTTGAGGCAGGTAACTCAATGGTCCCAGAACATCTCTTAGATCCTTACTGAACTACATGGCACATCAGTGACCACAGCCACAKACAAAGCACTTAGCTCTGCAGCTCCATGATATAAAAGCCATCGTCTCATTTGGTCCTATGCTGAAAACACAGTGATACTAAAGCTAGACAAGATGCAAGACTGGCTTTGCTGTTTTTAGGCATCTCTGTCCTGGGTGGAAAGTGACATACAGGCCGAGTGTAGACACATACGTATTTTTGT
Source organism: Apodemus speciosus (assembly GCA_002335545.1). Taxonomy (NCBI): domain Eukaryota; kingdom Metazoa; phylum Chordata; class Mammalia; order Rodentia; family Muridae; genus Apodemus; species Apodemus speciosus. The sequence goes on from BDUI01001078.1 coordinate 195,453, forward strand.
AGTATGCTGAAGAATTTGCATAACTAGGAAATTATAGCAGCAACCCAAATATGAAGCATTCATGGTAATTACTGAGCAGATTCCATGTATGTTTGACTTACAAGTGTGAGAGAAACTGGTGACAACTGACAGGAAATGGTTCTCTGTTGCTCACTATGAAGAAATGAAAATCCCTGAACTTATCAATGCTGCTACAGTGATTAAACTTTTGGAGCACAATAATCCAGAAGTTATTTTGACTTTTGTTATTTATTTTTAGTGTATGACACTGTGTTTAAAATATAGAACTGTGTAGGCAACTGGGAAACAATGATTCACTCAGATGAAATTCGGAGCTGGATTATTCTGTTGCACAGACATGGCCCACTTTTTGATATACACAGTATGAGAATTACATCATTTCCTACCTGTGACATCTGCAGCCATCAAGCCTTCTGCTCTGATGACTTTCACCTGGAGAAATCCCACATCTTTTAGGTTGTTAAATATCCTCAGTGGGCTCTGAAAAACCCAAACATGGGCATTAGAGGGAAAAACAAAACAAAACAAAACAAGCCTCAAAAAATATGCTTAGAAAATACTAAGTTTTGTCAGCATGCTGTTTCAGGGGTCAAAGAGCCATTTGTATTTTTCCAATACAAATTATACTTCCTGTGTCAGGAATACATACATATGCATGTGCACATGACAACATGCATTTGTGCGCGTGGTCACGCACATGCACATACAATTATGTAATTAGTGATGGCTGATTTTTAAAATAAAAATACCACAATTACTACCTATAAATAACCCTCAGTAGATGCTGGGCCRTGAGCTAAAAAGCAGATCTCTCCAATGGCTTCTCTCAATGTCTTCTTCAAAAAGAATCTTTCATCTGTAAATATGATAGCTTGAAGATTATAATAAACAATATTAACTCTTAACTAATTAGTTATATGACACTCTTCAGACACAGAGTTAATTGAGAAAGTTAATATTAAACAAATTAGTTTTTCTTCCATTTTATTCTTAGTGTTTAGATGAGGGATAAATTATCTATAGACTTTGCTATAGTTATTTTAAAGACTTATATAGTTTTCTAAAACTCTTAAGGGAGCCATTTAAAAAAAATCAAGTTAAAATATAAAATAAATTCAAAGGTAGTGAGGAACTTTTCTTAAGTTTATATTTGTATTTGCTATAATGTATAGGATTGTGAAAGTTTTGATAGAATCAGATGATAAAAGCTATTTCACTTAACAAATTGATTGTGATATCTTAATCAGGACAGTGCCTGAGGAAAATGAAGGGGGATGCTAGCATGAGATGACCTAGAACTCTAAAGAATGAGTAAGCTCAACAGAATTCCAGAACACTGGCATGCCTTCTGTTTATATTTTATTTTGGTTTTCCATGGTAAGGTCACTGCCTCTAATGAGCACAGTAAAGACACGCAGGTTCTCACCTCCTTTACATGTTTCTTCACAACATAGTTTAATATGCTTCTGCATAAAAACTTATCTATTGAAATGTTTCTAGAGTAAAACAGTCTTGTTAGTGCATTACGTGTGTAGGGTACACGCAAGCAGAAGCTTGTACAAAGTGAGCTTCCTCAGTCCCGGATGGCTAGTCATTGTTTACATTGAAGCTATGCCCTTGTATTCTGAGAGAAAGAACGACAGATAAATGTACAATCTCATAGCATAGCTTTCTAAAACAGTGCTCAGTACAAAGATTACCTCTTAGTCTCTGCTAAACAACTGTTTACCACCAAAACTTTATTTAAAAGGCTCATTTGGCTGGATTTAGTGTAAATGCACTTGTGTCCCTTTTTAAATCCCTACAAATCAGATGCTTATCAGKGGGGACCTTCGGCAGCAGGGCTATGGTCCCCTGAGGTTTCCAGGTAATGCTGCGTCCCATAGCGCTGATAAAGTTGGCCCAGGGTCTTATCTCAGAGCTCACTCAACACATTAAACCAGGCAGGAATTCTTCCTTAATGATGGGATAGTTTCATGGAAAGGGTTTGGCACTTTAAGTTTTCAGTTGAAACCAAATTTCACTGTGACTAAAACAAATGTTATCAGTCAGAGTATTTCACTCTGGGATGCTGATGGGACAGCCACAGCCACACTGGCTGGGGCTACAGCTCTGAGCTCCAGGTTCGCATTTAAAGGGAGGGCTGATTAGAGTCTGAAGGACTCATTCTCCCAGTCACCTGACATTTGACAATTTATTGAAATTTCTACTGTTTAGGCCAGTGACACATGGATTATAATAAGAGCTCAAATGAAAAGTAAATAAATATTAGTTTAAAAATTTTATGAAAAGCTTTATCAAGGGTTATTCCCACATAGTTATTTATGGATATTTTAGGGGGCCTCAAAACCTGGATGGCTTTTGAAGCTAGAAATTTCCATAGCAGAGGAATCCATGATTTGCTATGAATCCTTTCAGCCCTCAATAGATGGGGAAAGATTGAAATGCTCTGGAGAGGAGCCTCTTTATTTTTTTAATGAAAGGCTGTATAATATATTTTCTCTATGGCTGCAGCAGCTGTCAGAGAGAGCAYCGTGGTTCAGCTCTATTACGGGAGAGGCGATACCCCATCCTATGGCACAGAGATGCTCTGAGGGGCCAGAGCTGATTGACAGCTTGTCACCATGACGTCTTATTCCATCTCTGTTATGGAGAAAATTAATGTCACAGCACCAGCCTTATGACTTGCTGTCATCTTAGAGCCGCTCACCTTTTATCAATGCTCTAAATAACATTTCAAGCCCAGCGTCTCACGGTGGACAATCCGGTCAAGGGACATTAAATCAGATGACTGTGAAATGTCATAATAAAAATGGAATGCTAACAACTTCTTCTCTAAAGCAGCTCCTCTGGTTTTTAAACTGTGACAAGGAGGAGCAGGGGTTCAGCAAACCCGTTCTGAAAAGGTCAGACAGCAGCTCTTGGACGACTACCCATTACTACCCGCCCCTCCTGACCTTCCTCGTCCCCTCCCTGCAAAGGCGAAAAGAACAAGAAAATGGAATTAGCCACCTTTTCAGAATGTGCTGATCAAATAGTAGCTCACACAGAAATGTCTGGTTAATTTGTGGGGTTTCCCTGCTGAGCAATGACAAGATTCTCTAGAGCTGTTGAATATCAGAACAGGGCAATTCATTACTTTTTCTACCCTGACCAGTACCAGATCTAAACGAAGTCAATTCTTAAGTTTAACCTCAGCTTTAAATATGCACGCACAAGTACACACACACACACACACACACACACACACACACACACACACCATGTGTATTTTAAAAGAAATTTGCAGGGATAATTCACTGAACAAGTGATCTCCTCTATATGTTTCCTCAAAACAAGGGATATTTTAGACCTCATGTGAAATCCATTCATTTCATAATACATAAAGTATAAAATTCTTTAAAGCTGTCAAGACATTGCTCTTTGTCCTTGCAGTGTGGCATGTTAACGCTAATATAGCGCATGCGCTCTTCTGCATTACCGCTTCTTAGCAAGTGTGTCTCTAGAGGGAAAAAGGAAGACCTGTGCCTGAAATCCGGGGTCATAAAAAAGCATGTTTAAACATGATTTAGTTTTTAAAGTGCTGGGCAGAGTATAACACAAGAATTAGCTGGGATATCAAACATTTTACATTTCATTGAAATAACTATCATTTTGGAAAAGATGGAAAACAAAGTATTCACATTCGGAATGGAAATAGCTGCTTAAAGTAAATCTATTCAACAACAACAACAAACAATGAGTAATAGGTAGATNGGGGACCTTCGGCAGCAGGGCTATGGTCCCCTGAGGTTTCCAGGTAATGCTGCGTCCCATAGCGCTGATAAAGTTGGCCCAGGGTCTTATCTCAGAGCTCACTCAACACATTAAACCAGGCAGGAATTCTTCCTTAATGATGGGATAGTTTCATGGAAAGGGTTTGGCACTTTAAGTTTTCAGTTGAAACCAAATTTCACTGTGACTAAAACAAATGTTATCAGTCAGAGTATTTCACTCTGGGATGCTGATGGGRCAGCCACAGCCACACTGGCTGGGGCTACAGCTCTGAGCTCCAGGTTCGCATTTAAAGGGAGGGCTGATTAGAGTCTGAAGGACTCATTCTCCCAGTCACCTGACATTTGACAATTTATTGAAATTTCTACTGTTTAGGCCAGTGACACATGGATTATAATAAGAGCTCAAATGAAAAGTAAATAAATATTAGTTTAAAAATTTTATGAAAAGCTTTATCAAGGGTTATTCCCACATAGTTATTTATGGATATTTTAGGGGGCCTCAAAACCTGGATGGCTTTTGAAGCTAGAAATTTCCATAGCAGAGGAATCCATGATTTGCTATGAATCCTTTCAGCCCTCAATAGATGGGGAAAGATTGAAATGCTCTGGAGAGGAGCCTCTTTATTTTTTTAATGAAAGGCTGTATAATATATTTTCTCTATGGCTGCAGCAGCTGTCAGAGAGAGCAYCGTGGTTCAGCTCTATTACGGGAGAGGCGATACCCCATCCTATGGCACAGAGATGCTCTGAGGGGCCAGAGCTGATTGACAGCTTGTCACCATGACGTCTTATTCCATCTCTGTTATGGAGAAAATTAATGTCACAGCACCAGCCTTATGACTTGCTGTCATCTTAGAGCCGCTCACCTTTTATCAATGCTCTAAATAACATTTCAAGCCCAGCGTCTCACGGTGGACAATCCGGTCAAGGGACATTAAATCAGATGACTGTGAAATGTCATAATAAAAATGGAATGCTAACAACTTCTTCTCTAAAGCAGCTCCTCTGGTTTTTAAACTGTGACAAGGAGGAGCAGGGGTTCAGCAAACCCGTTCTGAAAAGGTCAGACAGCAGCTCTTGGACGACTACCCATTACTACCCGCCCCTCCTGACCTTCCTCGTCCCCTCCCTGCAAAGGCGAAAAGAACAAGAAAATGGAATTAGCCACCTTTTCAGAATGTGCTGATCAAATAGTAGCTCACACAGAAATGTCTGGTTAATTTGTGGGGTTTCCCTGCTGAGCAATGACAAGATTCTCTAGAGCTGTTGAATATCAGAACAGGGCAATTCATTACTTTTTCTACCCTGACCAGTACCAGATCTAAACGAAGTCAATTCTTAAGTTTAACCTCAGCTTTAAATATGCACGCACAAGTACACACACACACACACACACACACACACACACACACACACACCATGTGTATTTTAAAAGAAATTTGCAGGGATAATTCACTGAACAAGTGATCTCCTCTATATGTTTCCTCAAAACAAGGGATATTTTAGACCTCATGTGAAATCCATTCATTTCATAATACATAAAGTATAAAATTCTTTAAAGCTGTCAAGACATTGCTCTTTGTCCTTGCAGTGTGGCATGTTAACGCTAATATAGCGCATGCGCTCTTCTGCATTACCGCTTCTTAGCAAGTGTGTCTCTAGAGGGAAAAAGGAAGACCTGTGCCTGAAATCCGGGGTCATAAAAAAGCATGTTTAAACATGATTTAGTTTTTAAAGTGCTGGGCAGAGTATAACACAAGAATTAGCTGGGATATCAAACATTTTACATTTCATTGAAATAACTATCATTTTGGAAAAGATGGAAAACAAAGTATTCACATTCGGAATGGAAATAGCTGCTTAAAGTAAATCTATTCAACAACAACAACAAACAATGAGTAATAGGTAGATKACTTCTAATTATGCAGACAGCACTTTCATTTTCATACATGAATGGTATCAAAATAGTGATCCGGTAACCACAGACTAGAAATACCCAGATGAATTTTCATGTTAATATACCAATTAATTCCTTCACAGTACTTTTAATTCAGATGGCTCATTTCCCAAAACTAAAGAATATATTTTAGTAATCAAAATGTGAAATAATTTTCATAATTGCAATTATGTATTAAAAGATACTGTATAAAAATTTAGGCTCTTAGGTGGTTTAAAAGTATACACTCTTTAGCCCTGCTAAGTCACCTCTATTGAACTGTTTATGGTAATACTTTGGTAGATGAGTTGTACAAGCATTAGCAGACAGCCGATTCAGTGGAGATAGCTAGAATAAATTTGCTGAGGCGGACATCCTGCTAATCTGTTTGAAGAATATTGTAGAGCATTAGTACCAGCACTTCATGTTATCTGCACAGCCTGATAAGGTACATCTTTATTAAATTCAGTTATTGAAAGGATGTCAGTCAGCAAATGGGAATATTTTTTAAAAAGCCATTCTTTGTTAGTCAGAGCTTGGTTTCATGGCTGGGTGTCTAGAGGAGCCGTCTAAACACCTGGCAGTGCTGTACAATACAAGCTTTGTGATTTTAAGTGGAAAAGCTTTCCCCTAGCTTTGTGGGTACCAAGCCGTCATTGAGAGACAATGGTGGAGCAAGAGCTCCCCTCTCTGCTCATTCAAGACAACTACATGGTGGAAAAGGAATCCTGAAAGTTGCTGGGAAATGGAAGCCTGGGCTGAGTATTTGAAGGAGATAAGATTTGAGAAGAGAGATTATTTACTAGCTTTCCATTCTACTCTTCCACCCCACCCTCAGCCAGAAGGAAGAAGCTACCTTTTAATTACATTTCACAATGACTTTTTAAATGGAAAGGSTGAAGTTAGGCTTTTCTCGTAAACATCACTCGTGGATATTCTCTAGGTTCCAACCTCTCAGTATGCCAGTAACCATATTTTAGAAAGACAAGTCTTCTTTGCAATTACACAGAACCAAGGATTAATATTAAAGGTATTTATAAATTTGAGTTTCCTTAATAGAAAGTTATATATAAATATATATAAATATTTTATATRTATATTTTRTCATATATTGTGATTGTATATATGATAAAAATCACAAAGTAGAACCTTAGAATTCAGAATATGCTCTGCAATGGATTCTGGAGATGACCAAGCTATAGCCATCAATGAGCAATGCTCATTTTAGCTCTTGCAGAGCTGCAAGGCATCTGCATGAGCCTGCCTTTTGCTCCTCAAACACCTCCTCTGAAATCTCCTTGTCAGTCTGGGTCCACTGTACACGACCTCATGTAGTCATGCTGAGTCTGGAAGGAAGATCATTCATACGTACATATCTCTTTAATATCTCTTCCCGCTCCTTCTGGTCCTCCATGGAGTTGACAGAGAGGTCAGAGATACTGACTGTGGCTGAGGCTGTCAGAGTGACAAGCAGAACCAGGTGGCCCTCCCCCTCTTCCAGCTGTAACTCCAGCTTGTGCGTTTGCTCCCTACTGAGGGATGACAGGTCAACCTGGCACCTAGAAACAAATGTTTTGAATTAGCAACTGGCAGTTTTCACCACATCAAACAGAAATGGGTTTGTTGGGGCCCTGTGAAAGATAAAGCGATAGAAATACTGTCTGAGTCAGTGGAAGAAAATCAACTGATTTTCTTCAGAAAATTCAGGATTTGACTATTATAGAGCGGTTAACTTACTTCCTGTAAGATACAAACTTAGSAAGTGGAATTGTTATATCCTCTGACGTACTCGGACCAATGCAAGCCAAAGCAAACTCCCAAAGCCTGCGTTTCTATGCCACTGTTTCCATCCTGGCCGATCCTCCTCCCACTTCAGAAATGTCATCGAAAAGCAAATAGAAAAGTTTCTATAAAGAGGTGAAGTTTTTTTTTTTTTGTTGTTGTTTTGTTTTTTTCTAGGCAGGGTTTCTCTGTGTAGTCCTGGTTGTCCTGGAACTCACTCTGTAGACCATGCTGGCTTCGAACTCAGAAATCCTCCTGCCTCTGCCTCCCAAGTGCTGGGATTGAAGGTGTGCGCCACCCGGTGACAGGTGAAGTTTTACATTTTGCAAATCATACAGTACACTCACTACATGTATGCGTGTCCTCCCAGGGTAGCCTAATGTGGCAGGACATGCTGCATGTGAAGTCTTCAAGTTAAAATACTTTGCATTCACTTTAAGAGATGTTCAATATCATTAGTCATCAGGGAAATGCAAATCAAAACAACCCTGAGATTCCACCTCACACCAGTCAGAATGGCTAAGATTAAAAA
>BDUI01001079.1:122097-132151 GCA_002335545.1 Apodemus speciosus
AACAACAACAACAACAACAAGAACTCCAGAACCTAAACACAAACCAAACAAATATCTCAATCAATAAATATGCTAATGGGCCAGGCATGGTGGTGCACACCTTCATTCCCAGAACTCAAGAGGCAGAGGCAGGAAACTCTCTATGAGCTTGAGGCCAGCCTYGCAGCCATGCACATATGTGTGCACACACACTTATGTATTTCCAGGTCAGCCAGTGCTACACAGTGATAGTCTGCCTCAAAAAGAATAATAAACAGGACTCTACAGTCCCCTATAGAAACAGAATATGTACAACAATATGACCCTGAATAAACTATATCTACACTCAGAAGCACTGATCTGGGGCTAGTAATGTTACATCCAACCTAATTACAGGAAAAGTAACACTCTACAACCAGGAGTGGTGGTACATAGTTCCTTTTGCTTCGTTTTGTTTTCTCTGGATAGCCCTGGTGGTCCTGGAGCTCACTCTGTCGAGSAGGCTGGAGTCAACCTCAAGAGACCGGACTGCCTCTGCCTCTGAGTGCTAGGACTAGTCCTGTGCCACCACTGTGTGGCTAGTGTGGTACATGTTTGCAATGCTAGCTCAGGCTCAAGGAAGAGGAATTCGTTCCACGTCAATCTAGGCTACAAAGAGAGATCTGGTCTCAAAAGAAAAAAAAAATTGTTTGTTAACCATTCAGAATTCCAGCCAAGTGCAGGCACGTGTGCACGGGACCCTGGACTCTTCTGCACAGAAGTGTAAAAGCATCGTGCAAATAAGGAGTGAAACAGCAGCACAGCATCCTGCACAGATCGTCCAAAACACTTTTCAAGAGGGAAAAATGAACCTTGTATACTAACCTGAAATTTTTAAAACTGAATCTAAAACATCAGTCACACCACTCTCCTAAAATGAATCCATGAGATATGGGGTTTAGATTAGCAACCAATTAACACTTTATTTACAACTTTCACAGTATTTTAGCCAAGATATGTTTGTTCATAATAAAACTTTGCAGACTTTCTCTGGCAGACTATAGTTCTTATTCTGTGTATTGTAACTAGAAAAGACAATTCAGGTTTTAGGAGTCTGCCGACATGTTCAACACATGTTAAGTGACATAAAACATATCAAAGACTATGATGACACTAACTCCCCCTGCCTAGAAAAATATATTCTGGAAAATAATTTCAACTAATTTTAAGAGATGATGGTTTTAACAATGAAACCAGAATTAAGACACAAATACCCAAGATTTTGTTTGGTACATAGCAATGACCAAGTCATTATCTGGGGAATGTATAATCTGTTGGAAAGTGAGGTTTGGCTTCACTCACTACTACTGATAAAATTAGCCCGAAGTTTTCAGTTTCTGGTCATTGAAATTCAGATAATGGATATTTTACAGCTATTTCCATTTGATTTGGTGCAGACTTGAACAAGCCAAGAAAACTAATACTAAGGAACTTTATAATAAAGTAGAGGGCAGGTGAGATGGTTAAACTGGTAAAGGGGCTTCCCTACCAAGCCTGACAATGGTGTAAAGGAAACCAACTCCCAAAAGTTGCCCTTTGATTTTTATAAGTGAGCTTGTGCACGCATACACACACACACTCACACACACTACACCTAATTTTTAAAAAAATCAGCTGAGGTAAACAATCTTCTGAGAAAAGTGCTTACATGCTTAAAATTACCATTTCCGGTGTATGTGCTCTCATTCAATGTAAAGCAATTCAAATGTGACTAGAAAAAGGCGGGCCGATACAGCTAAATTCAGTGTTTCCTTTGACAAAAACAGGAACACTCAGCTACAGAGATCGCTGACCAAGCGAAAAAAGAGGAAAAAGGAGTGGAGATCTGTTTCTATTTCTCCCCTGGTAATTAAAAACCAGTTTCCTGGACTACTCCACCCTGCGAGTTTGTACTTTTCAAACATTACAGCTCCCCCAAAAGTCTTAAAAAACCAAGCAGAGGCTCATGTCGGCTACTCTCAGCGCTTGGAAAAGGGAGTGAGGCAAGAAGATCAGAGGTTCAAAGCCAGCCTCGGCCACATACTGAGTTCGAATCCAGCTTGCACCGCATGAGATCCCGCCAAAGCCTACTAACTCAAACACATTCACCTACTCAAAACCAAGAGGCTCTTATCTCCTCGAGAACCAACAGTCCATGACGGGCACTGACAGGGAAGAGCGCACCCAGCCCTCCTCCCTGCGGCCCCTCGAGYCACTGAGAGTTTACTTCCCGACTTCCTKGCTCTCCCGCGGCAGGGCACACCCTCCGGTGGGCAGAGAAACCAGCACCCTTCCCCGGAGCGGCTGAGATCCCCGGGGAGCGGAGGTGCCCCGGGAACCGGAGACAAGCCCTCCTCCTGCCTGGAGGAAGAGGCCGAATGACAGGGAAGGCCCGAGAGCCCGCAAGCACGGCGAGGGTCCGTCCGCCGGTCCTGCCCCCGCGGGGACGAGATCGGCGCCCAGGCCCGCGGGCGGCCGTCCCGAGGCCTGGTCGCCCAGGCCGACCTCAGGCCCCTTGACARGCACCTGAGGCGCAGCCGGCGTCACAGGTGTCACCGGACCTGGCCTGGCCAAACCCGGGGGTGGGGGTGGTGATGGTGGTGGCAAGGGACAAGTCGCGGCGGGCAGGGGAAGAGGCGGCGAGGCGAGACGCACGGCGCGGCCTCCTCGCCGGCGCCGTCTCACCTCAAGTGTGGAGACAGTGCTGGTGAACAGGTCCTCTCCGTCCTCCAGCTCCTCAAAGTCGGTGGGCTTCACGTCCCCCAGCGGAGGAGGTTCCCTCTCAGCCGCCATCTTCGCTGGCCTGGACGTCTGCAGGAGCCGGGCCTCGCGGACCTGTCACGTGAGCACGCAAGGCTGGGCTGGCGCGCCGGCCCGCCCCCTGAGGCCCCGCCCCGCCCAGACTGCCTTCCCGACGTGAGGCCCCGCCCCCGACTGAGGCGGTGCTGGTTGTAGAGCTCGGAGCTGGCTCCGCCTCTTCACCGCTCCTCCTGTTTCTACATCTGAGTTTTGGCGTCCTTACCTACACGTTAACCAGACTTAAAGTACAAAAGTCTTATTCTTGTTCCTACAGGACTAGGAAGTAGAAGAGCTTCGTCGCCAGTCTTTGAGCTTTGATTGAACAGATTCAGGGCAAGAAACACACTCAAAGGTTGCCAGAGTGGTCCAAAAGAAACTTGTGACAATCCAAGTGTTCTTTTCCTGTACTGGTCAATACAGAAGACACTGCATGGGACTCCTGGGGTCTTGAAATGTAGCTAGTGTGAGGAACTGAGCTGTTTCATTTAATTTCAGGAAGGCTGGAGTTTGAGGGCTTGTGTTTCTGAGTTTGAGTTCCAGCAAGGGGGCTTGCTCTCTCTGGCTTATGCCCTGCGGTTGTTTGAATGAAGACATTCCCCTATAGTCTCATAGAGACTCGAACCCTGGACTTCTGTAAAAGAAACAAGTTTTTTTAAATATTGAGCCATCTCTCTCTCTCATATTCTTAATATATGTTAATTAAGGCAATATTAATAAACAGTAAACAAGAATAGAGAACTCAAAGCCAGGCATGGTGGTACACGTCTTTAATCCTAGCACTCAGGAGGCAGAGGCAGGCAGCACTCTATGGGGCCAGCCTGGTCTACATAGTGAATTCCAAGATAGCTGCAGATACACATAGAAACCCTGTCTCCAAAAATAAATACATAAGTAAGTAAATAAATAAAACATTTTTTCTTTTCTTTCATAGTCAGGAATTACCTTATGATAACTTTTTGGCCAGCCCATTTTCTGTACACAAAGTTGTATTAAATAAAATTTCCAGGAAGGCATGCCCTCAGACTGAGCTCCAATACTAGAGTGGAATAGAGCAGACTAAAGCTCAAAATGGGGAACAGGGAATAGAATCCCAGAGTTAGGCACTTGCCTGGGATGTGCAAGGCTTGGATTGGGGTGTTGGTAGCAATTCTGGGAGTCCTGTCAGGGTGACGTTTGTTTCAAGGAAAATGGAAAACGTCTTTAGGATTCAAAGTCTCATCAACAGAAGGACCGAAGAGCGGACTCGGAAGATGGCTCCAGGACAATTTCATTTAGACTTTAAAAGAAAAATTGCCAGGCAGGCAAGCTGTAACTTTTAGCAACTTCCTGGAGGAGGGAGATGGAGAGAAGAAAGAAACAGAGGAAGGATGGAMGGAAGGAAGGAAGAGACATCTTTTTGAGTTAGGCACAATAACTAGTCACATGGCAAACAAAGGCAGGGCCTGGGGAAATAGCTTCAGACAAATAGTGAAAAATCCTAAAGTACCAGAGAAAGCATATTTGACTCTGACCAACAGGCTGCTGCTGGCTTTGTGGTAACTGCACAGAGGGTAAGAAGTCTGGTAAAGAAAAGTACAGTATAAGAAATAATTATTCCTCCCATTTCTTTACTAAGGAATTAGGTGAATCCACTTTCCAGAGAGATGGTCTGTTTAGCCAAATGATTGATAGAGCAGCTGGTTAACTGGTTAACTCAGTGTTCTAGGAATCTTGGAACATTCGGTCTCCACCCAGGCCAACTGTAGATTCCATTCCCTAGATCAACCCAGCCCCGGCCATAGCAACTGTAACATTATCTCCAGCACAACAAACAAATCACACTAAGTCAAAGGTGGAGTCACTCACACCAACTTGCCCTAAACTAAAACCGACCCCTTTAATGGGGGTGTTCAAAAAATAAGTAAGATAATAAATAGTCCCACTCCCAAACAAGGATCACTGCCTCAAAGCTAATACACAAGGAAAATGATGAACTGAAAAAAACTTAACATTAGCCAACCCATGCGTTTTCTGTTCCATCAACACTAACTTTGAAATGATTTGCTTTTGGGTTCCTCTAGTAGGAATAAGGAGTAAAGTAACCCCACTTTGTAGGCAGCTGGTTGGGATTACAGATCCTTGGAAAACAAAAAGTATATCCTGGCAAAGCCATCAGTCAACTTCTAACAACGCCAAAGTTTTACATTGAACTCTGCACAGTGAGCTCAGGAGCTAAAATCCAAATCTGTCTAGATTTGGATTTTAACTACTAGACGTCGTTCTCATTACTTCCTGGCTCTTCTTTCCACCCTGACAATTTTTTGCAGGACATTTTCTTTGGCAGGTTTTTTCGGAGTTTGCTTTCTCCCACCTGGGTTCGTGGCCAATCAGAATTCCCCATACACATTCAAAATAGCTATTGGGGTTCATCGCAATTCCTTGCTGGACCAAACTGACCCATTCTCGAGATAGAAAAGAACCCCTGGTCCAGAGAGGTACACAGTCTCAGCCTGGTTGCAAGAGCTTTCTTCCCCACACTTTGCATACTTCCTCATACTTTGCTAGTGTTCTTCAAGATTGTTCGACCATGAACTCAGCTTTAAGGCAGGAAACGGTGAGCCAGCTGCCCTCCCTTCCCCCTTCCCCTCTGTGTCTCTAGTAGCTCAGATTGGCCTTTAATGCTTGTCTTGATCCTCCCATCTCTATGTCCTATCCTCTCTTGTCTGGTGTCTCTGTTCCTTCTCCTACTCCTACGCTTTTCTTCTTCTCGGTTTTGTTTCTGTTTGCCCCCCAATCCACCTCCTTATTTTGAGCCTGATCTGGAACTGTCAGTTCCCCTGCTTCAGCCTCCAGAGTGCTGGGGGATACGTGGCTTCTTTCTTTCTCTCTCTCTTTCTTTCTTTCTTTCTTTCTTTCTTTCTTTCTTTCTTTCTTTCTTTCTTTCTTTCTTTCTTCTTCTTTTTAAAAGATTTATTTATTATTATATGTAAGTACACTGTAGCTGTCTTCAGACACCCCAGAAGAGGAGATCAGATCTAATTAAGGATGGTTGTGAGCCACCATGTGGATGCTGGGATTTGAACTCAGGACCTTCGGAAGAGCAGTCAGTGCTCTTAACCGCTGAGCCATCTCTCTAGCCCAGACTCATTCCTTTTTTTTTACTTAGCCCTTTTCTGTCATAAAACCAACTTCTGCTCAGACTAACACCTATTCCAGGTTTTTATGGGWTGAAATGCTGCCTGGTTTCAGAACTGAAAATAAAATCCAGGTCCCCAGCAGGTACTATTAACCTGAGCCATTTTTTTTTTTTCCAGTCCCAAGACCACAAGAGGATTTAAGAAAAATAAAGAAATAAAAACTAAAAACAGAAACCATATAATCAAATCAAATAAATACAAATTGGTCACAGTGGCACATGCCTGAAATCCTAGCACTCAGGAGGCCGAGACTTGGGGATATCAGGTTCAGGCAAGTCTGGGCTACAGGGTAAGAATCTGGGGGCTGGGGAGGTGTTGGCCTAGAGAGATTTGAGATGGTGCAGTAGTTAAAGGTGCATACCATTCAACAAATGCAAGCTTGATGACGTGACTTGAATCCCTTGGGACCCCCATGGCAGAAGACCCCTGACCTCCACACATAACACCACAGCTGCTCCCCCAATCCCACTAAAAAAGGAAATTGTAATAAAAAATTTAGAATGTATATGTCTTTAAATGATAAACACCATTTCCAGGATCAACGAAGAGATGTACTGAGATGGATTTATGGTGAAGTGTCCTTTAGTTATAACAGCCACTTACAACAAAGGGATGTCTGGGATTGAAGATACAACAGCCACCTGGGTGTGGCAGTCACATGTTTTTAACCCAGCCTCAACATTTGGGAGGCAGAGGCAAGCCTGTGAGTTCCTAGCTGGCCTGGCCTTCAAAGTGAATTCCAGGACAGCCAGGGCTACACAGAGAGAAACTGTCTCATAAAAGGCGGGGAAGGACACAGCGAACTGCAGAACCAATGAAGCCCCTTCCTTGTGTCGACTTTGGGGGCATCTCTGAGCTTAGAGGGAGAGGGCTTTCTTAGATCAATGGATCTGATCCTATTGCTCCATCCTGCCTTGAGGCTACTTTATCTAGCTCTCTAGGGAAGGTTCTAGGTAGGATATAAGACATGGCTGCTCCCCTCTCTAATTTGGTGTTTTGTGCTGTTTTGTTTTTCTGTTTTCTTTTTGGATTTCTCCCTAGAACACAAACTGACTATATGTAGCTGAAGATAATTTTGCATTCCTGATCCTCCTGCCTCCACATTCTTTGTGTTCAGGTTATGTAGTTCTGAGGATAGGATCCGGGACCTCTCACATATTAGGCAATTACTCAACCAGCCAAGCCACACCCCCAGCATTTGGTGTTACTTTTTGGAGAAATGGTTTCACTGTATAGCCTTGGCTGGCCTGGAACTTGTGATATACCCGCTTAAAAATCTCAGTTGGCTTTGTTTTCAGTTTCAAAATCAGGCACCATTCCATTCCATTCCATAAAATAGTGTTAGACTGAGGAGAAGCGGGTTTTATGACAGCCAAGGGCTGAATAAAAATCAAATAAACCAGGTACGCTAGCACAGGACCTTCAAGTATGGTGTTACTTCTTTCCCAACATGGCTTCATTCCTTTCTCTTTATCATAAACAAGATAAAACCTCTTATTTACAGTAAAAACATCTCAGCTAAACTAAGCCCTAGATAATTACGACCTAACTTTCTATCTACTGAATTCTAGGCAGCACACAGGAACTCTACCCCAGTGACCTCATTGAGCAATGGCTTCCAGACACTAAGAAGCCAGAAGCCACCACTAACAAGGCATAGGCTACTTTAAAGACATTTGCTAATAGCTCTCTGGTTGAGAAGCCCACAGCCATGTTCTTGAATGYGCCATACTTTCTGCCTCGGTGCCTTTCTATTAATTGTTGTGCCTAAGAGCTGTGAATTACACAGTGAGACTCTGTATTCATACATAGAATAATCCTTTAATAAACATCAATTCAGCCTCATGTTGGCTAAAATTCTTTTCTGTGGCAAAAACCAAGATTTGAATTTACTTGAATCAAGGACCCTAAAGAGGTTAAGAGCTCTTCAGGCTTGTGGGTAGCAGTGTGGGACTGTGACTCTGTGCTACCTCTGCCACCTCCATCTCCCAAGCACTGGGATTGTAGGCGTGGACCACCATGCTGGGATGAGGTTGTGCCTTGTGGTGGTTTGCATGAAAATGGCCTCCTCCGGCTCATCTCTTTGCATGTTTGGTCCCCTGTAGCCTCCTGAGGCTACATTCCTGAGGTCACCTGGAAGGAAAGCTGGGGATAGGGACGGGATGGTGAGAGAAACAGGGAGCCAAGACGAATTTCCTGTTTAAGGCTCAAAGGGGGTCTCCAAATATATAGGCGGCGGCAGCAGCAGCAGCGGCGGGGGGGGGGGGGGGGGGGGGGGGGGGGGGGGGGGGGGGGGGGGGGGGAGGACCCTTCTCCCCGAACCTGGAAACAGGTCTGCAGAACTGGTTCGCTTGCTTGCTCCGTAGGGGGCTGGCATCAGGTGGTGGCTAGTGTCTCTCAGGAAGCTGCAGGTCCTTGGAGAACAATGGGCTCGAGCTCTGCCCTAGGTGGGAAGCAGTGGCCAGCTTCGAATTCCAGTGGATAAAACTGNGACAGCATACATAACCATGACAATTCTTGGAAAGCATTTAATGGGGGCTGGCTTCCAGTCCAGCGGTTTAGTCCATTGTCATAATGGCAGGAAGCATGGTGGTCCAAAGGTAGATATGGTGCAAGAGCAGTAGTGAGAGTTCTAGAACATTTGCATTGGCAGACAGCAGGAAGAAAGAGTGAGCCACTGGGCTTGGCTTCTGGATCCTCAAAGGCTCCCCCAGTGACACACATACTTCAACAAGACTAGCCCTCCTAATCCCTGTCATGTATCACCTCTCTCTAATGACCACACATCCACATATATGAGCCTGTGGAGCCTTTGCTATTCAAGTCACCACAGTAACCCCTAGGCTACCCAGCTGCAGAAGCCTGAGGATTTCCTTCAGTGACCTCTATGTTAAGTGAAGCTGGGATCCCTGGATGCTYCAAGAAAAACATCTCAAGATGAATCACCATGAAGTAGAGTTAAAGTTAAGAAGAGATTCTAACCTGGACTTAAGTACAGGATGAACAAAAAGACAAGTCTCAGGAAAAGAATAGACTTCCCACGAGAGAGACAACTGTCAATGTGTTTGCAAAGCCATCTATATGATTTCAGTGGCTTGTGAAGTTACACCTCAAAGGACTGTGCATTTTGGAAGAAGARCTCATAGTGTGTTTTGAGAAGTGTTTCAGATAGGATTACAATCTGATCTGTGAAACCCAAAGGCTAAAACAATGGACTTTATATGTTTGCTTACAATATTCCTTGAAAATATTCAATTTACAGCTGGAAAGGAGGAATGCCATTCTTAGTCATACATTAGTAATTTTAAAATGTAGTTCATTGATATATCAACATTCCTTATTTAAAAAGCAACTATAATTTTGTTTTATCATCTTTAAAATGTACTCCCTCTGTATATATGGGTGGTTTGCCTGCGTGTATGTACCTGTACCACATGCCCTACTGGTTCCTGTTGGAGTTAGAAAATGGTATTGGTCCCCCAGAACTGGAGTTATGAATGGTTGTGAGCCATCATTTAGGTTCTGGGAACTGAACCCAGGTCATCTGCAAGAGCAGCAAGTGCTTTCAAACACTGAGCCAYCTGTCCATCCAGTATATGATCATTCTTATTTGAAATATMTCTATATAAAAGAGATGATGTCTCTTTAGGTAAACTTCACAGCAAATATTAGTTGTCCTGAAATTCTTGACTTTCAGCTGCTCAAAGAATTCAGACAGATTAGGGTGAAGTCCTCTTTCTCTTTCCACATTCTCTTAATTTTTCCAATCCTTTCTTGGTTGGAATTTTGATGAGAATTAGATTGCATGTGTACATTGTCTTGGCAATATAACTATTTTGGGATGGCTATTCTTAGTTGTCAACTTGACTACATCTGGAATTAGCTAAAACACAAGCGTCTGTAAGGGATTTTTATTAATTAAATCATTTGAAATGGAAAGTTCAACTGTTAATCTGGGCCACACCTTCTGCTAGCAGCCTATGTAAAGGACATGGGAGGGGGAGGCTTGCTCTCTGCCTGCTTGTCCTCACTCTCCCCAGCAAACCCATTCCTTCATTGCATTAGAGCCTATTTCTTCAGGA
>BDUI01001079.1:177432-187643 GCA_002335545.1 Apodemus speciosus
TAATATCCACTTATCAGTGAGTGCATGCCATTTGTATTTTTTTGAGACTGGGTTACTTCACTCAGTATGATGCTCTACAGCTCCATCCATTTCTCTAAGAATTTCATGAATTCATTGTTTCTAATGGCTGAATAGTACTCCATCGTTAGTTAGGGTTTTTAGTGCTGTGATAAAACACAGACCAAAAACAATTTGGGGAGGAAAGGGGTTATTTCAGCTTACAATTTAGAGTCCATTATCCAGGGAATTCAGAGCAGGAACTCAAGGCAGGAGCCTGGAAGCAGGAGCTGACGCGGAAACCATGAGTAGTGCTGCTTACTAGCTTACTCCTCATGGCTTGCTTAGCCTTTCTTATTATAGCACCCAGGACCACCAGCTCAGGAAAGGGCCCACACCCACAGTGAGTTAGGTCTTTGTCTTAGTTAAGATTTTACTGCTGTGAACAGACACCATGACCAAGGCAACTCTTCTAAGGACAACATTTAATTGGGGCTGGCTTACAGGTTCAGAGGTTCAGTCCATTATCATCAAGGTGGGAGCATGGAAGCATCCAGGCAGGAGGCATGGAGCCTGAGGAGCTGAGAGTTCTATGTCTTCATTTAAAGGCAGACAGGAGAAGACTGACTTCCAGGCAGCAGGACGAGGGTGTTAAAGCCCATGCCCATAGTGACGTACTTCCTCCAACAAGGTCATACCTACTCCAGTAAGGCCTCAACTCTTAATAGTGGCATTGTAGAGCCAAGCACATACAAACCACCAGAGGCCTTTTACTTTACAGCAGTCACCAACCAGGAAAATGCCCCATCACAGACCAGAATGCTGGGGAGCAAGACATTGCTCAGTTGAAATGACCTCTTCCCAAATGATTCTAGCTTGTGTCAGGTTGACATAAAACTTGCCAACACAAAGTTACTTTATGTATATGTTCTCAGGGTTGACCGTTTGGATTTGGATAACCAGTGGGTATGCTGATCAGAGTATCTATATAGTCCATTATGGCCAAGTACTTGGGCACCTGGTCACATTGTATCTACAGTCAGGAGGCAGAGGAGAATAAATGCTCTGCTTAGCTACTTATTTCCTTTTTATGCAGCCCATTACCTAGACCCAGGGAATGGCACCACCCTTCTTAATGGTGAGTCTCCTCACCTCAATTAGTCTAATCAACCTGAT
The DNA here is from genome assembly GCA_002335545.1 of Apodemus speciosus. Classification (NCBI taxonomy): domain Eukaryota; kingdom Metazoa; phylum Chordata; class Mammalia; order Rodentia; family Muridae; genus Apodemus; species Apodemus speciosus. The sequence continues at coordinate 178,606 of BDUI01001079.1, forward strand.
CTTTCACAGGCGTGTCCAGAGGTAAACAATGTAGATCATCTTTTGCCGGTGGTGTGTCTGAGTCATTTAGGCAATTATAAGCACTAAACCACCACTTTCTATTGTTTTTCAGAGGCGTTCCAGGACCCACGTGGAACTTTTGTTGAGACGTCAGGATTGATGGTATAGATAGTTCGAGCACATTTATGGATCTACTATTCTCCCTTTTCTTGCCCCTCCCCCTTCCCATTAGTCCCTTTCATCCCCGACTCTATAACAGCCTTGCTTCTGGGTTTATGTAATATACACAGACATGATTTTATGCATTGATGTAGACTCTAGACCCCATGAATGAAAAAAATCATATTTGTCTGAGCTTGGTTTAATGCCCTTAATATGATTGATAATATAATTGCATCCATTTTCCTGGCAAACCTTATTCTTCAATCCCCAACCACCACATAAACTGGCCATAGTTGTGCACACCTATAATCTCAACAGTTGGGAAGTAGAGGCAAGAGTCCTTCCTGGGCCACGGAGGAGCGTGGCCAGCAGCCTCAGGAAAGGACCTTTTCTCGGAGACAGCTGGAAGGTCAGGTGTGATTAATAGGTTCCTGCAGTTCTAAACTTAAGAGTCAAGAGTCCTGCCAGCTGGAGGACGGGCCTGGGAACCACAGACAGGGTGAGTGATCCTGGTGGGTAGTGACTGAACTGCCAGAGGATGGCAGAGAAGACTGGGACGCTGAGGACTACAGAACTTTCTAGAGTAGTGCCTTGGATGGATGCAGTCAGAAGTCACACACAAAGAAAAGAAACAAAATCTGGATCAGGTTGGAGCTCACTATTATCAGGGCTATGTCTTAGGGCTTCTATTCCGGTGATGAAACACGATGACCAAAAACAACTTGGAGAAGAAAGCGTTTATTCCACTTACACTTCCATATCACAGTTCATCACTGAAGGCCGTTAGGACAGGAACTTCCACAGGGTGGGAACCTGGAGGCAGGAGCTGATGCAGAGGCCATGAGGGTGCTGCTTGCTACCTTGCTTGCCTTGCTTGCTGGGCCTGTTTGTCACCAGCCCAAGGGTGGCTCCACCCACAATGAGCTGAGCCCTCCCCATCAATTAATAAATAAGAAATGCTCTACAGGCTTGCCTACAGCTTCAGCTCATAGAGGCATTTTCTCAGTTGAGGCTCCCTCCTCTCAGATGACTTTAGTTTGTATCAAGTTGATATGAAAACTATCCAGTACACTGGGGTAATATAACTTACTCAATAATAGAACACGTTGGATGTATCCAACGCGTGGATGGATTTCCTCCCTGATACTGGGGGGAAAGGAAATGGTGTTATTATTACTACAGCATTACTCTATTATGTACCAGGAGCTATATGTTGCATATCACATGTACACACATATACATCTTCTCATATTAGACTTGAATAATAAAGATTACTATCATGATTTAACTGAGGAGGAAATCAAGACAGAGAATGTCAGTTAAGTCGCATCTGATTACACAATTACAAGGCTCAGGTGATGTCCCCAGCCCAGCCAGCTTTCTGTGACATAAGACATGCCACTTAACACTGAGCAGGTGAGATGGCCCAGAGGAGCCAGTAAAGGCCATAGGTGATCTGTCACTGTAGCTCAGCTCTATCACCAAGAAAGAGTGGGTCTGGACTTATCTGAAGACTGTTATTCCCATGGTGTTAGTTGCAATTTGAGAGCCAAAATCCCCCTCAATACCAAGAGGTACCAGAGTTGGGAACCAATGAGAAGAAAATGGCTCGGTGGGCAAGGCATGAATACAGGAGGAAGGGATGCCTGTTAACCCGGGGTCTTCCTGAAGTGTGGGACTGTGATACAGTCTCAAGTCGCACTGGGTCTTCCTGAAGTGTGGAACTGTAATACAGTCTCAAGTCCCACTGGGTCTTCCTGAAGTGTGAAGTGTGGGACTGTGATACAGTCTCAAGTCACACCGGGTTTTCCTGAAGTGTGGGACTGTGATACAGTCTCAAGTCACACCAGGTCTTCCTGAAGTGTGGGACTGTGATACAGTCTCAAGTCGCTTGCATCCAGCAACGCTGGAATGGAAACTTTTGGCCTAAATCTTTTCACATGTAATGTTTTGGCTCACCGGATTGCCTTCTCTTAAAATTTTCACCCTCTTTTGAGATTACATGGTGTATATGGACACCAAAGGCTTAGTAACAAATGTAGATCTTTGGTGAACAACTCTGCCCTTTTAGAGCTGGTTGGGACTCTGCTCTTTGAAAATGACTGCTTTCCACGTCTGTTTTCTCCACAAAACACATTCTTAGCCATTACTTTTGCAAACCAAATAAAATATGATCTCTGTTCAAAAACATCGATGAAGGAAGAGGAGAAACCAGCTTGAGAAAAGGGGTTATCAAGATCCAGGCCGTGTGCTATTTGCTGAAAGCATCTGTCGGGAGAGGTTGGGCTGTGCAGATGGGCCAACGGAAACAAGAAGTGATGAGGACAAAGCTCGCTCCCCAAGTCTGCTAAAATGCGAATTTATGAATCCRGAGAGGTTGGAAGCCAAATGAGATCTAATTGTGCCGTATTTGACTTGGCTCTTGCAGCGCCTAATCCTTGGCATTCCCTGCAAATATCGCACGTTTGTCGAGCTGACCCTGCTTGAATGTTTTCCTTCTTGCAAACAGAGAGCGTCTCTGAGTGTCCGATGGTAACTCAACTAATAAAGTTTTCAACTATAAATGTGGACCATGTGCTAATGGAAACCATATTACTGCTGGCACCGCTCCGCTCTCCTGCCTTATTATCATATTCTAGCTCAAGTATTTCACACAGCAGGATCTCTTCTGGGGCCCAGAAAAACAGCCCAAGAAATGATACTTCTGCAGTTTCACACACATACTTCAAGTATGTGGGAAAAATGAGAGAAGGTCATCCAGATATATAAAGACTCACAGTTGGGAAAGAAAGTTTGCAATACTGTCTGCCTGAAACCACCTTCATTAAAGCTACGAAGGTTGAACCAAGTGTTGGATTAATCGAAAATCCCAAAGTCTTATGCTGTTTTCAGGTTTATATTGAAATATGTGCTGCTCTCGGAAGGACACCTTACTTTCTAATTTTATTTGTTACTATTTATTTCATTTTTGGCACATAGTCACCAGGTATTCGAATCCCATTTACTTATTAATTGCTCTTAAAAATCAATGGTGTTCATTTCAGACATCAGTGAGAGGAGAGACCATTGCATTGGTGCTGTGAAGGTTCGATTCCCCAGAATAGGGGAATGTAAGTCAGGAAATTGGGGCGGGGGGAGTGAGCAGGGAGAGGAGGGATAGGATAGGGGTTTTTCAGAGGGGTAATGAGGAAAGGGGATACCATTTGAAATGTAAATAAATCAAATATCTAATTAAAAAAAGATTAAAGTAAAGAAGAAAATCAATGGTGGGCTGGAGCGATGGCTCAGCTGTTAAGAGTGCTGACTGCTCTTTCAGAGGTCTTGAGTTCAATTCCCAGCAACCACATGGTAGCCCACAACCATCTGTAATGGGATCTGATGCCCTATTCTAGTGTGTCTGAAAACATCTACRGTGTACTCATATATATAATAAATAAATAATTCTTTAAAAAAATCAATGGTGTGACAGTGCAGAGGTTAAGTTCCTGCACATTGTAGTCTTGCTGAGGTGATTTCCAGGTTTAACTAGACTCTGATCTCCCTGATGGAGAATCCCACGGAAAACTACAGGTCAGGATGTCCTAGCAAACTTATCTTAGTCTTTGTTAAAACTGCCTGTTTATGAGGGAACCCCGCTCTGACTGACTAACCATTTAGTGACTTCTGTTAAAACTGTTTGTCTCAAACTTCCTACTCTACCGAACACCCCTCCTCTGCCCTGCCAAGCTGCCAGCTGAGATGTCTTGAGGAAACAAAGTCTTTGTCCTTAAAAATCAGGATTCTGCATACTAGGCACCATCCCCGCCCCCTACTCCCGCTGCTCTTCCTTTGGGTGTGGTCCCAGCAGCTATAAACTGTGTCTGAACATTCCTCTCTGGTGGGCTACCCGTAATAAATAAAGGGTCCATAGAATTCTTGTTGCTTGGCTCCAGGGCAGCATTTGGCTCAGATTGGCATTAATAGGGACAGTTGGCAGATCTTTTGTTCTCGGCTCCCTACTCCCCACCTAGAAGTCAGGGTTTTGAATTAGACAGCTGCTAGATTCTCATCTAGTTCTTACTGTGGATAACTCCATTTGACTTAGAGCCTTGGTCAGTTATTAGAGGCTAGTGGAGTTAAAGTTGGAAGGAAAGTGTGATTTCTCAGTGTCTTTAGTTTCATGGTAATTTTACATTTAAACCAGGTTTAAACCAGGAGCTGGACTGGTGGCGCAGGGCTGGTAAATAGTGCCCGTTTTTTATTTCACGTTCCTCTAAAGTCGTGGTCCACACTTGTGAGATGGAGCAGGAGGATCAGGAATTGAAGGCTATGTTTGGTTACCTAGTAAATTTGAGACTGGCTTGTATTATATGAGACCCTGTCTCAAAACTATAGCAACAGGATTAAAGTGAAAAAAGAGCATCCCCTAAAGAAACCAGCATGTCCACATCGCTTCCTAGGAGAGCAGAAATGTGATCGGTTTCCTTGTGGAAAATATTTCATTTTGGTAGGTAAGCATCAGAGAGAGAGGGCCCAGAGGAAGGCAGGCAAGGCAGGGATGGCCAGAAGCCTTGATACCGAGGGCTCGTAATTTCCCTTGACACGCAGAGATGGAATTCTCACCTGCCTGTCTTTCTCAGTCTGTGTTAAGAACATCCCAAAGAAAAATGTTAACAGTGCGAGTGACCTTCACTGAGCTTAACGATTCATTGATTGTAAAAAATGTTTTACCTGAGCTAACAATGAGAGTGTATTCCTGGGGCCTCAACCCACTGACCTGGAACGAGCCCCCCAGATGTGTACTAAGTGGCCAAGGAAACCTGGCTAGAGTTTATATTTATCTAACAGATAATTGAGCTGACTAAAGGTCTTTCATTATCCTTATGGGATGACATATGTTGTAGGTCATTATTCAAACCATGTGTATACCTGTCTGTCTTTTGAACACCTTCTCTGAGAACCAGTCCGCACGTGCTCAGGAATGCAAACCAGGCTTATTTTAGAGCTAGTGCAAACAAACACGATAAGGATGTAAACTTACTTCATGAATTATCTAATGTCCTCTGTATTAAAAGACGAGTGACTTTTGGCTGCCCCCATCTGCTCACACATGTAATTGTTAGGCTCCATGTGATTATCCTGGAAGAACATGTTTGAGTCACAGCGGGCTTGACCTGGGTTGGTTCCATGATTCTCCACTGGGACAGGTAATTTGTGGAGACGACTGTGTCAGAAATTTAAATACAGCATTCTCGGCACCAGAGTCAAGACAATCTCAGATATTTAAGTGTCTAAAACCAGCATTTGGACAAAGACTTCATTTAGAAGTCCTGGATTTCTGAGTCAGAATAACTTTTGTTGGAGAGACTAGGAAAAAGGGGGAGCTTGCAGGTCTTAATTGTCTTAAGAAGGAAACAAGAATCTCTGAAAATCTCCAGTAACACCTTATTTTAATATATCCTCACCAAGACATAAATAACCAAATAAAATTTCTTGCTTCTCACAGAGCAATGTATTGATCATCTCATGTTTCCTTAGGAAAAGCAGGAAGTGGGCTGGAGCCAAACCCCTACTAGCCTCGTGGTATTCCACCCGTGCGTCCCACAGTTTCCTCACCTCTCTGTAGCCAAAAGCGTGGTAGCCCGTAAATGTTCTTTGAGTAAATATAAAGAAGTTGATATGATGTGAAAGTGAAATCTAGGAGCAATGTCACGAAAAAATATTTTAATATGATCTAAAATATAAAACATTTCCATCTTGGCAGTCATTCTTATTTTTTAACCACCTTTGCTAGTTTGGTCAAAGATATAAAAGTTCTGCTAGTATGTCAGCAGAATCTTTGCTATTTTACTAAAGGCGTCAATTGTCTTTCATGGGCAGGGTCTTGCTACAAGCTCAGGCTGGGCTTCAACCCCTTATGGAGCTCAGGCTGCCCAAGCTTATTATGTAGTCTAGGCTGACACTGAACGTGCTATGTGTCCAAGCTGGCCTCAAACTGGTGGTGATTTTCTTGCCTCAGTACTGGGATTACAGGTGTGCTTGCACATCTGGCTAAAGGATTGAAATATTTAAAGCAGGACCAGGAACTGGAGAGATGGCTCAGTGGTTAAGAGTACTGACCTCTCTTCCAGAGGACCTGGGTTCGATTCTCATCACTCATTTGGCCACTCATAACCATCTATAACTCTAGGATCTGGTGTCTTCTTCTGTCGGCCAAGAGCACCAGGCATGCAAGTGGTACACAGACATGTATGTTGATGAAACACTCATACACATAACAACAGACCCAAAAGCCTGTGCTGGAGATGGCACAGCCATTAAGAGCTTTTGCTGCTCTTGAGGTGACCCTGACTCAGTTCTTAGCACCCGCCTCTGGTGGCTCACAACTACCTATAACTCCAGTTCCAGGAAGGCCTGACCTCTGTGAGCAATGCATGTACATGACGCATATACATAATCCAGAATAAAACAAATGCACAAATCTTAGTAAAACAAAATACTTCAGATAAAGTTTCCACTCTATATGAAATATATTAACAAACATATTCTTTGGATAAATTGAAACTCTAAAAATATGGATAATATTCTTTTCTTCTATCTCCCAGAATCCAGTTCTCTATCTTGGATGTTAGCCCTGCTCTCTGCTCAGTGTGTATCCTCCCAAATTTCAATAAATATATATATTGGTTCTGGGAGGATACATACTTAGCAGAGAGATATGTGTATATATATAAACATGTATATAATATATATGTATATGTATATATATATACACATACATGCATACATACACTTATCTTTCTTTGGGAATATTCTGGTTCTGGGAGGATACACAACAAAGAGAAATGTGAATTTATATATATAGATATATAAACATATATAAAACCACGTATATATAATATATAGTAAATATATGTGAACAAATACATGCACACACACATCTTTCCTTGGGAATATGCTGGTTCTGGGAGGATATACACTTAGCAGAGAGATATGTGAATATATATATAAATGTGTATATAATATATAATAAATATATATAAACATATGAGTATATATGTACACACACATATATACACTATTTCTTCTTGGAAAAATGCTTACTATATTCTCYATGAATCACCTTTATTCCACTTAATAATATATCTGGATGAATTTTCCTTAGTAGTATATATAATTAACTTAATTACTTGAAATTGCTTCTATATTTAATACTTTAAGTTACGACTATTACAACACTGTTCTGTTTCTATAGATATTAAAGTTGTTTTCATTTCGTCATACATTGACAATCCTGTAGCGAGTTCCCGTGTGCCTCCTACTGATTGCTAAGTCTGAATTGTCCAAACAATTCTCCCTGCCTTCTCCAAGAAGCATTTCAAAGACAGTTCTTAAAGTAATTATGTTCTTATGGTGTTTTTTGTTTATGCTTTCTAGTGCTTCATACACAGAATAATGAGTAAGTGATAAATGATATTTTTGCCTATTTTGGGGAAGGTTGGGTAAAGAATGTTGCATTGGAAATGAGAAGGGTTCTGCTTTTATGGACTGGCTTTTTGTAATACCACTTTAGAGGGAAACTTCAATTTTGTTTTGTTTTGTTTTTTGTTTTTTTTTGTCTTTCGCCCCCCCCCCCTTTAAAGGTAGATGGTACAGTCGGCCTTGAAAACACACATACAAATAATATTATATGGACTTAAGAGGTTATATTTAGAAATACATGTATATGCATATATGCATGCAATAACAATTAGTGAAAAAAAAGAGGCCATGAATTTGAAGAAGAGGTGTACACACACACACACACACACACACACACACACACACAGAGTATAGGGTATGGAGGGAGGAAAGGGAAGAAGAAGTGTTTTAATTAAAATAGATTTTGCCAGAGTAGGGGCCYGTAACTTTAATTCCCCGCACTTACGAGGGAGAGGCAAGAATACCTTTGAGTTTGAGGCTATCCTGGTCTATATGGTGAGTTGCAGACTAGCCACGACTACATACGAGACGGGTGGTGCCCAAGAGCTGACCATGGCTCTGGCCTTGCTGCTGTTGTCAGGGTCCATGGCCAGGAGTGTCTCACAGACCCGTGAGCATGAGAGATGCTGAAGGGACATTACATGTGCCATAGTTTTACTCCACGCCACAGATAAAAATATAGCAGAAACGTCAGTATGTTCATAATTTCCCATGAGAGCTGTGGGTAAAATGAGCAAGTTAGAAGTTGAGGTCATTTGTCATAGTTGAAAAATTTGTGAGTCAAATGCTACTCTTAAATATTAATATTAAAGGCAGGCAAGATAGGGCTGAGGGCTGAAGTGGAAAAATTGTTTCAGTCATCTTTCTTTTGTATTCTGTCTATCTATCTATCTATCTATCTATCTATCTATCTATCTATCTATCTATCTATCTATCTATCATCCATCCATTTATCCTTCTCTCATAACCCCTCCTCTCCTCCCAGTCCCTCCTCTCACGTTCCCTCTCCCCCCAGATCCACCCCTCCTCCATTTCCCTTCAGAAAAGAACAGGCCTCCCAGGAACATCAACCAAACATGGCATAACAAGTTATGATAAGACTAGGCCACACCCTCATATTAAGGCTGGACAAGGCAATCCAATCAGAGGGAAAGGGTCCCAAGGGCGGTCAGAAAAAGAGACAGAAACAGCCCCTCTCCYACTGTTAGGAGTCCCACAAGAACACCAAGCTACCCAACCATACATATATGCAGAGGATCTCGGTCAGATCCATACAGGTGTCCTAATTGTGGGTTCAATCTCTGTAAGCCTATATGAGCCCTGGTTAGTGGACTCCGTGGGCCATGTTTTTGTAGTGACCCTCTGGCTCCTATAATCTTTCCCTGAGCTCTGCCTAATATTTGGCTGTGGGTCTC
>BDUI01001080.1:45865-71878 GCA_002335545.1 Apodemus speciosus
CAGTCTCAGAAGAAAGCCTAGAGAAGGCTCTGGAAATTTAGGGATGGTTAGTCAGCTTTTTTGGCAATGTCCCAGTTTTATTATAATGTGTCTTCATGTGCTATCTCCTCTGTAAAACGAACTATAGCCATCTATATTTTCCKAGAGAGAATTTTCATCTACAGTATCAAATTATCTTGCTTGGACTTATGAAAATATTTATAAAATTCCTTTACAGTTACTTTACTTTCACTTGCTTTTTAAATTAACKTATATTCAGGTGGGTGTGTCTGTCTGTGGATGYTGAGCCCACACACTTKCTAGGTAAGCACTCTTGTACTGAATTATATCTCCAGCGCTCTGCATTTTAATATTTAACGTGTGTTTCTTAGATTTTCCCAGCAGTAAAGTAGGCCGGTTATTTGTATTATTTGATCCTTAAAGACAGAATTGGGCATAGATTTGTCAGGACATGGCCTATAGTTTTGCTTTAATTAGTCTTTTTGATTTTTAATTGTTTAATACTTTTCTTGGGTTTGTCACACTAATATTCTATAAGTTAAAGTTCATGTAAGTTAAAAACCATAAATATTCTATTAAAAGTTATGAAGATACCATTTGTCTGTGGAAGTTAAGCAAAGACCAGAATAAGGGTTGAGGGCACTGAAGACAACTTTTGTGACTTCCTGGAGTTTGTTCTGTAGAGACGAGGAAAAAATAAAAGCCAGGATTCCACAGGTGATGGCAGCCACTTGCCTTGCCTGTTGGTTTTCATTCTATTAATAGCTTCATATGAAGACAGTGAGAGCCACCAGGCCTCGGGAGAGGAGCGCTCACAGTCACAGCCTTTCAGTGAAGTGAGGTTTCAAAAGGTTCTTCCAATATGTAAAGACATTTGATGATTACTGATCAGTTTAGCATGTACCTTTGACTAAAGACAGTATCTACAGAGTAATGAAATATCACTCACCAAGTTTCCAAAGCACTGCCGTCATTAAACCTGATATGATTCGCTGACACTTGAGTGATCTACAACTAGTTTGATGCCTACTTTTGTTTTATTTTTAAACTTATGTAATTGGACTTTATACATTATTATGTTACCTATATCTGACATTAAGTATGTATACTATTACCTCATATAGTAAAATGCATGTAGATAATACATTAGTGTTATCTGTCATTGAGGTTAAAAGCCAGGTCAAGTCATATTTTCAATGTGCACCATGTATAGTAGGTATGTCCGTCTCTTTCCTGGAATAATTTATTTATTGTATCTGTTTGGTAGGAGCGCCTCCAGCCCTTTTTCTGGAATTGTCAATAACATTTATTAACATTGTCTAGTTTCCTCACTGAGAAAAGTGTGGCCCCATATTGAACCTACAAATGAGTCTGTCCATTGTACAGAAGGCAGAATCCTAGGTACCATCTTTACCATGTCAGACATATACACATGTGCACACATGCGCACACACATGTGTATGTGTATGTGTATGTATGTGTATATGTATATCACATCCTTATAAATGTTATTTTCATTCCCTACTAGTAGAAGTTCACATTCAGTTTCTGCACCTTTCTCTTCATAGTACACACACTGAACTTTATATTGTTCTCAGCATTATTCTAACACAAGTAAAGCATCTCTGAGCTCTTTATCATGTCTTGTTTCGTGACCATATACTAGCCCAATGAGTACAGTTAGATGCAATCTTTATTTGTACTAATAAGACTTTTCTGAGTAAGATTTTATCTTTCTCCTATGCTGTTACATGTGGTTCTAAAATCAAACCCCCGCCCTGGCTCAGCTCCATCCAGCCTCCAGCACTGACCCGGCCCCTCCTCCCTACCCACCTTCACTCCTGGAGGGGTCGCATGACCAGCCCCACCCGAGGCCTTGAACCTGCAGWTAAAAACACACACTCAGCTTTATGATTTTAGAACTCGCCTTCTAGCACAGATGCTGGGCACAAATACCTCCAGCCCTTAACAATTTTTTATCTCCATTCCTCTTTCTGCCCTAAGCCTGCCTAATGGCTTGTCCCAATTCACCTGTCAGACATCTCTGGCAGCCTTCACAAAGTGGAACCGCAGGCTTTGACTGCCCTAATATCTTACATGATTGCTGTGTGTGACTGCTTCCAAAGCATTGCAGAAAAGCCCCTCTTCCCCTGCATTTGCCCTCTCCTCATGCAACCTGGAAGTCTTACCTGTACCTTCTATTCAGCAATTGGCTCCTGGCCTTCTTTATTGATAAAATCAAGAACCAATTAGGAAACTAGACCTAGCATCAGCACCTCACCTTTTCTGTCCAATAAAATAAATAAACAAATAAAAAACTTTTCTCCTAGATATAAATAACAAAACCATGAAAAGTAAGTAAATACACAATATGAGGTGTAAATGACATCTGGTTCATCAATTTGTCTGTTAGAAAAAGTACTCTACCATATTTCCTAACTGAAAGAATTATGATTTTATCCTTGGATTATGTTTAGATTCTAGTTGTAATGTCATGTGAAAACCATGCCATCCTTTCTATAAACTCTTTCAATGTTGAACAACTTGAGTTTGAATATGAGATTTTTGTCATTAAAGGAGGCTGGGAGCCAATTGTTTTGCAGAAGGTACAGGTGGGACTTTTGGGTCGGAGGAGAAAAAGACAGATGCAGGGAAAGAGAAGACTTTGCTGTAATGCTTTGGAAGGAGAGGAAAGCAGACCTGGGGCAGCTAGGGCCTTCAGTCTCCACTACTAGCAGAGGCCGAGGAATTTTGCAGGGGCTAGCTGACAAGTTTAGGGCAGGAGGAGAAATGGAGATAATAATTGATGAGGACATGTCCTTCAGGCAGGAAATTCTGTGCCCAGCAATTGTGCTAGCCAGCATGTTCTAAAATAATAAAGCTGTCCATGTGCCCTTTATCCACGGGTTCAAAGGTCCCAGGAGTGGGCGTGAAATGCCACCAATCCCAGAGCAAAGGCAGATAGAAGAGAGAAGCCATAAAGGATTGACCATCCAGAGACTGCCTGCCCCACCTGGGGAATCCCTCCATAGACGGGCGCCAAACCCAGATGCTATTGCGGATCCTGAGAAGTGCCTGCTGATGGGAGCCTGAAATGGCTATCTTCTGAAAAGCTCTGCCAGAGCCTGAGGCAGATGCTCGAAGCCACCCATTGGACTGAGGGTAGTGTCCCCAATGGAAGAGTTGGAGAAGGGACTGAAGGAGTTGAAGGGGTTTGCAGCCCCATGGGGGGAGCAACAGTGTCAACCGCCAGAACCCCTGGAGCTCCCGGAGACTGGACCGACCAAATAGTACATAAGTGGCAGAGGATGGCCTTGTTGGACATCAGTGGGAGGAATGGCCTGAGGGGGTTTGCCGCCCCAGTGTAGGGGAGTGGCAGGGCTGGAAGGGAGGAGTTGTGTGGAGGAGAACACTCATAGAGGCAGGAGGAAGGGGGATGGGATAGGGAGTCTCTGGAGGGGAGACCTGGAAAGGGGATAACATTTGATGAAATGTAAATAAAGAAAATATCCAATAAAAGGAAAAAGAAAAAAGAAAGAAAAGAACAGAAAAGAGAAGCCAAGTCAGTGCTGGCGGCTTGGTGGAGCTAAGCCAGGAGGGCAGGAGGCGGGCGCAGTCACAGCTCCCAGGAAATGCCGCAGCTTGATTTTAAACCTGCACGCTACACTACGTAGATGAGTATTTTAAGGGGCTAGATAGGAATGGGTAAGATGTAGTTAAGCACAAATTAATATCCTCACACAATGAAGAACCTCTAGAAAGGAAAGCCTTTGCATACCAAAGCATATGTTAAAACGGGCTTGTTTCATATACCATCTGACAAAAACTACAAAGCTGATCCTTCCCACCTCCCCGGTGTCTTCCTCTGTGTGGGCTGAGTCCTGTGGCCACCCACAGGGAACCGTCAGTGAGGTCCTTTGTTTCGGAAGCATAGAGATGATTGCACAGTGACTGAGGCTGCAGTTATCTTCTTCATTCTGAAACTGTATGCGTGTAATCTGTTGAGTATTTTCATTATCACCATATATAAAGGTGATATCACCTAAAGAAAGGGGATTTATAGAGAATTTTAATTGGTTTAGTTAATACAATGCCATGTTCAAGAAATTAAATAACTTAGGAAATATTTGAAAGGTTTATTGGTTTTATCATTGATGGTATTATTCAATAGTATACTGTTATTGAGAAGTCTTATGGTTAAATTCTTTTGTCATTTGAAAATGTTTTCAATAGCAAGTTGTTCACTGCATAACCTAGGACCCCTAGGGCAGAGAAGACACAAATGTATTTAACAGCAATCACTATGCAGTTGTCTTGAAGCCGGAGGCTTTGAACATAGTAAAGTCTGCAATGTTTGAGTTGAGCTCTGCACTGCAGAACTGCCTAGCCTCGTGCAGATCTCTCTCTGGACAAACGCAGTGTGCCTGCTTCTTGTAGTTGCACTAAAGATTCAGAGAGGAGGAAAGGAGTGAAGCCACAGAAAACACAAGATTCTTTAATACCACCAAGAATGATCTGTAAGCCAGTGGTCGTTAAGCACATGTGGCGATAAGAAAGCATTAGACACGTTCCATTTCTTACTGAAAGCCATGTTATATATTGTAAGTCATATTAAAAGATTTTTATTTTATTATTTTATTATGTAGATGTTTTACCTGCATATGTATGTCTGTTCACTCTGTGTATGCAGTGCCCAAGGAGTCTAGGAGAGGGCTTTGGATCCCCAGTTCCTGTTGTGGACAGTTTTAAGCCACCATGTGGGTGCTAGGAGTCTTACCCAGATCCTCTGGAAGAGTAGGCAGTGCTTTTAACCCCTGAATTATCTCTCCAAAACTATAAAAAACTCTTTTCTTTTATCCTTGTTTTCTTAATATCCATTGTTTTAATTAAATTCAGAACCAGAATGATCACCTGGAATTGAGAATATACTTCTCATGATGGTGATCTAGGGTCCAAAATATGCTTAGAAGAGAGGAAGTAACTATATTGCCATATAGCACAATAAGCCAGCCCTAGTATTCCACATTATATTTCAGATTAACTGAGAGACGAGTTATAAGGTTCTCAAGACATGGAGGTGATAACACTTGAGGGTATTGACATACTCATTGACCCAACTTGGTCATACACATGGTATATTTGTATTGACTTACTATACCTGTACACAAAGGCTTCATTAAGGATTCCATTCTGGCCCTTTTTACTCAGGATATGTTTACATGACCCTGGTATATAACCATTGATATATTGAACAGACTTTCTCTGGTAATATCTGTGCAGTGGTTAAAAAGTCACTTTGAAGAGTGACAGATGAACACATATGGACATATGAAAAAGAGTGACATATGGAGCAGTTTACTCCTGACCCACAAACTCCGATCCGTCTGTTATAGAGTAGGCCCTGTGCTCCGTGCTTTTGTCTCACTTTGGCCACATTCCTGACAAAAACAACTTTGAGGAAAACCATTTGACTCAGTACTTAGGAACACTGGTCAGCCTCCAGGCAAGCAGTCCAGCGGCAGGAGCAGTCGCAGCGTTCTGCCCTTCCTGGTGTACAGAAAGCCAAGAGCACAAGGAGACATCAGGAAAGCCCCGCCCCCTTCAGCCATATCCAGAGCTTTCAAATGAACGCCACCAATGTCCCGTTTTTCAGTACACAAGCCTTTGGGAGTGATTCATAGCAAAACCAAACCAGCAAACAAACATGATTTTGATGTTAGCCACTGGAGACAGATTTTCTCAAAACCTAGGGGAAAACTGTACCTGCACCAGGGGAAATGGAGGCTCAGGTACATAGACACGGAAACTTCTCAACCACACACTATACAGTGGCCAAACAGAGAATATGATGCTGTGTGCTGTGTGTTCATAGTAGATATCAGGCACAAGCAATACAGGATCTTTATCAGAGTTGACTAAGATAAGGAATGTGCTAACAGTATCATGTGTGCCTGGTGCATTGAAGCAATATACTTGGCTGTTTTGATCAACCTTTATAATGTATGTTGAGGGGAAATGGGTGCTTTTCCTTATTTTGAGTTTTAATA
The DNA here is from genome assembly GCA_002335545.1 of Apodemus speciosus. Lineage (NCBI taxonomy): Eukaryota > Metazoa > Chordata > Mammalia > Rodentia > Muridae > Apodemus > Apodemus speciosus. The sequence goes on from BDUI01001080.1 coordinate 51,913, forward strand.
AGATGAACATGCATTTTATATTTTTGGTTGTGAGCCTCGCCTTTTATAGCTGAGCCATCTCTGCAGTCCGAACATGCATTTTATAATGAGAGAAAACCATTTGTTCTTAGGAAAAGATCTAGATAAATTTATTTATGCTATAATTATTTCTTTGTATTCAAAATGTGAAAAATTCCTGATATAAGTGCACTACCCCTTAAGTACTTTGTCTTCCCACAGCCTACAAAGCAGTTCTGGGAGCTGCTGAAACCATGAAAACTATGCTTTCAGTTTCATCTTCATGTTATCAGCTTGTGTGTACATCGGGGTGCTTGGGTATGGTGTGTGGGGCACACACCCACACGTGTGCACATGTGCTTATGTTGGGAGAGGGTTATGGCTGTCATCTAAGCATTTGGTGGTTACTCTCTCTCAGTAATGACAAGCTGAGTTAGCATCAGGGGAAGAATAGCGGGCAGGAATTCAGAAGAGTTATGGTCTGAGTACCTTTTCTTCCCTTTCTCTCAAATGTGGCAAATAGTGATCTTTGTGCAAATAGTTGACACAAGGTCTTTCAGTGATTWGGCCCTCTTAGGTACCAACTGTGCCACCAGCATGATCCTTATATACCTCAAAGGAAAACCTCACTTGTACTAGATTGTGTAAAATGTCTCATTGTCAGCTATATCTCACAGGCTCTACAAAGTATAGAACTGTTCAAAACAACTGTTCATAATTCTGATATTCATTAAAATTCATTAGATATTTTATAACATACAAAATTGACCAAATTAGTTGGAACTTCCCAAAGTCACTGTGGGTTAATATGCACTGCCTGTGGCTGGAAGCAGTCCTTTTCTTGGAGTACCTTTGATGGCGATGTATTTTATTAGGAAAGATGGCCCCTGTGAAAACCTGAAGTCTAATTGTACATGGCAGCACTGTTCACGGTGAACTCGGTGCACAGGAGGAGTATGTGTAACATAGTTTGAGAGCACAGAACATGGATAGGCTGTTGGGTTCCCAGTCCTGGCTCCGTGACTAGCTGGCTGCATGCCAGAGATGCTAGCCTCTCTCTTCCTGGCTTTCTTATGTGTAGACTCGGAATCTAAGCAGTATCTGGGGAGCTCTGTGTTATATGCTTGTTTTTTAAAATTGTAAGAATTAAATGTATTAATATTTGCAAAGCATTTAGACATTATATGAGTTTTCAATAAGTGTGGACACTAATATTTGTCACTGTGACCATCTGGATCTAGATGTGTTACCAAGTGAGTTGCTTACCAATTATGGTCTTATAAATATTAAATCTGTTTTAAGTTAATTTGTATTTTAATTATCCATTCCTTTGAATTGCAGTTACAAATTATAATACTGTGGTAGAAGCAAATTCAGATTCCGATGATGAAGACAAACTCCATATTGTGGAAGAGGAAAGTATCACAGATGCAGCTGACTGTGAAGGTGGAATGCCCGATGATGAACTGCCAGCAGACCAGACAGTGTTACCAGGAGGCAGTGACAGGGGGGGCGGCGCCAAGAACTGCTGGCAGGACGACGGTGAGTGAATCTCCTTACAAAGTCTTCTTCTCTGTACTTTGTACTAAATGAAAAGACAAATTGGGTAAAAGTTTTAAATAAACAGTAAAATTGCTTGTAYATTAGACAATATTAGATGCCTTACTTATTTTCTAAAGTAGATTTTGAATCAGAATAATGTTTTGATAATTTGCACAGTACCTAAAATACATGGAATTTAATAGAACTTTCTAAACCCAGCTGAGCATTCTTCGTATTGTTGAAATGCTTGTATCTACCTTTCATTTCATATTGAAATATCCAACTCAACAATAAATTTATAAAATAACAAATGATATCTTAATGTAATGAAATAATCCAGTGTGCAAACATCTGGAATAAATATGTATTATTGGGGTATCTTTAGTCTAACCATGAACTGAAAACAAACACCTGTACTGTCTGTGTGCCTGCCAAAGTTAGCAAATTAAATTTGGCTAGGCATCTGGGAAGTGCAAGATTCTCTGAGAAGTGGCTCTCATACTTACTCCTGTGCATTCACTGAAGCCCCAGTTCACACTGTTTTATAACCTAAAACATCATAAGCCATGTTTGAATTTAAAGTATAGGCATTACAAGAATCTGTAGCTGTTAAGCACATCCTAATGCTACAGAAATCTCCCAGAAATTTAGTAAGTAGACAGAAACGCAGAAAGAACAAAAAAAGAAAAGAAGCAAAATCTAACTCTACTATTCTGATTATAAAATGCTCTGTCTTGTTTTAAAAAAAAAAACAGTTTGGAAATTAACTACTAATGTGATAAATTATCAGCTCCAAACCCATGGCCATACAGTTAGCTCTGGTTGATCTCAGTGGTTACAGAATAAAATGAATAGACAGAAATGTGGATTTGTGGGCAGGAGGGGAGATTAACAGGAATGTTAAAGGGTTGGGGTGGCAGTAGTGTGTGTGCGTGTGTGTGTGTGTGTGTGTGTGTGTGCGCGCGCACGCGTGTGTGTGTGTGTGTGTTGCATACATGTGCAAAATTATCTAAAATCAAATTTAGTAGATGAATATGTTAAAAACAATATAATTTCCAAAATTACAATAATTAAGTGGTAAGAAATCAAAATGAATTTAACAGCAAGTTAAAGAGAGCTAAAGAAAAAATAAGCTAGAGAAAATTATACACAATGGGAAATTTAAACAGACAATATAGAACAGGTTAGGAGACACTGTAGTCTGATATATTTGTGAATTCCAGGTAATTAGAGAATACACAATAGTAACATATGAAGCAGGAAAAGCCAAGAGTTTTTAGAGCTGCTGACCCATCCAAGTACAGCTCTGATTCTAGACAGGAAGAGGAATGCCTGCTGCATATGCCCCTCAGTGAACAGAATATAGTGCCAAGAGACATAGCTGTCAAAACAGAAGTCACACAAAAACACAGCAAGAATGCTAAAAGCTCTAGAAGAAAAATTACTCACTACACATAAGGGAAACTACAAAACAAGCTGGTAAAAATTTCTAAGCAGAAACTTTTTAAAAAGACAAGGATAAAGTGTGATAATATACCACAAATGCTAAAAGAAAAACACTACCAACCAAGATATTATACCCAGCAAAGCTATCCTTTACAAACAAAGACATAAAAATGTCTTCAAACACTGTAAAAAAAAAATATGGTATTCACAAAGAAAAAACTTAGAGAAGATATATTAAATGAAACATCAAAATACTATCAGGATGAAAACACCAGACAACAGACAGCAGGAACAAAGGAACCACAGACCCATAGAAGTGGTCAAGGAAATGACATCATCTATCAGTGATTCCATGTGCCTGAGTTTAACTCTGATCAGAAGTCACAGGGTGACTCTGCTGACTTTTTTATTCCAACTACATAAGACTCCCCTTAGCTCTGAGGACACAGTCTCAGAGAGTGGTGCTGAGAACTAAGAATGTGAATGAGATACTGTCACCACAGACAGTCACCACTTAATGATAGAACACATATGCAAAAATATGTTGGCACAGTCAGCAAGATGGCCTGACCCTAATATCAAGCCACAGAACCTAAGAGACCAACTCCAGGAAATGTCTTCTAATTTCYACACAGACTGTGACACATGTGTAAATGGACACTCACTAAATAAATAAAGTATTTTTAAAACTTCAAAAATACATTAACAAATATCTCAAGTGAGGAATAGACCTGAAGACAATAATGCGTAGGCCTCCAACATAGTGCTCTCGACAGGGCTGTGTCATTTGTGTAGAAAATCAGCCAGCTGAGGAAACACCCCACGGTGTTCAGCAGCTTGCCATCGCATCTTCACAGAAAATCGGGGCTACAGCTAAATTAAATATCAGAAACCCACTGTCCTTCGCAGACGGAAGGTAGGGAAACTGTTGTGTGGCCTAGAACATTATAGTATAATAAAGGTCAAACCATTGGCACAGGCAGATCTCAAGAGCATTGTACTGAATGGAAGAAGTCWGTTTCCAAGGTCACATTTTATAATGATTGCATTTGACATTTCTAATAGGGAAACCTTTTAGTTTTTGGATTAGGTTTTTTCTAGACAGGGTTTCTCTGTATAGCCCTGGCTGTCCTGGAACTCACTCTGTAGATGAGGCTGGCCTCGAACTCAGAAATCCACCTGCCTCTGCCTCCCAGAGTGCTGAGATTACAGGCGTGTGCCACCACCGCCTGGCAGGGAAACCTTTTAATAAATAGCAAACTATTGCTTATAAGGACCTGGGAGAGAGTATGATCATTGTTGACTAACCCYGAGGACATGGAACAATAATAGAACTGTTTTATATCCTGATGCAAACATTCTTAGATGAGCCTCTGTATGCATAAGTGTATAGACTTAAATACCAAATAACAGTAAGGTTTTCTATATGTCGGTATGTACTTCCTGCATGGAAACTATAGCATCATGGATGGACATGGCATCAGTCAGTTCTATTAAACATCCAAGATCATAAACATTCTAGTCTTAGGCAAGTTCTTTGAAGTTGAGTATGTGAAAGATGATCACCCACTCTATTAAATATAATACCATATCTAGAACCAAGTCAAATACTCAGTCCAAATACAGATGCCAAAATCCCAGACTAAATATTAGCTATACAATGAAATGTGCAAATATGCATAAAAATTGAATAATTTTACAAATGTTCAAAATGAGGAAAAATGTGTGCATGTGCATATGTAGAATGCTGTATCAGAATAATATCGGACGTAGTGTTTGTCACTGTAACAGACTTCAGAGTAATCAAGTATTCTCTCAAGAAAAATGAATACATTTAGTAAAATTTATTGGATTTCATAAAAGCAAGCAGCATGGGAATAGTGAGTACTTCCTTAATGATAAGAGCACATCTCTGTGACCAGAAACAACCTAAGGATGTCTGTTGTCATTACTTAGTCAGGTGTCTGTTGAGGCGTTCTCACAGCAGAAGACTAGAAAGTCAATCAGAAGTAAAGATTAGAGAGGGAAAAGCTGTCATTTATAAACGATACAGTTGTACACTTAACAATGAATCTATAGACAAATAGATATTAGAAGGAGTAGTGAGTAAAGTAATCTTTCAAGTTTTCTGAAAACAGTATAGTAAAGTGCTTGGGCATAATGGTAGAGGACTTGCCTGGAGAGAGTGAGGCCCTGGGTTCAATTCCCAATATTGTAAAACAAACAAACTAAATAGTAAACTGGTTTACAGTAAGAGCTAGAAAGCACATGACTAGTGGGAAATTGCAGACTTGTGTGGTGGGGTGCTGAGGACGCCACAGTGCGAGAAACCATCACACTTGTGGAACAGGAGTCTCGCCTCCAGGCTTGGAGTTTCACTGATGTCCCAGGCTCCTTCTCCGTGTCTCCTTGCATGTAGTCTCTGTGTTCCTTCGTCTTCTCTGTTGTAGAAGAGCATCTCAGTCATCACTTCTTCCCATGACTGAATAGAACTCRTCAAGTATCTTGTAAAGAATCGTCAGTTTGAGTCTGATTTTTCTTGTAATTAGACCAGGGATATGGAGTTTGGGAGATAACATAATAGTAAAGTATCTTTCTGTGACTTCGTATCAGCAATGCATGATAACCTTGGGGTATCACTGTAATCTTTGGCCTGGAATAGCCAGAGGTTAAGAAGCAGAAAGAGATTCTGCTTATAGGCAAYAAAGCCTGAGTGGTAATGACATTTCATAACATGTGAAGATCTTAAAATCATTAGGAGCACTTTGTTTTTATTTGCAGAGGGAGGTGTGGGAGTGCAGATAGGATAGTGCTTTCACTTGTCRGAACGTGGGAAAGACRGCAGCAGTGTAGAGATGTAGCAAGAGCCATAGTCAGTCAGGAGGATGGGATAGAGAGGACAAGAAGGGTAGCATTCCCAATGGGTTTCCAAGGTGAGCACTTACTCATCGCGAGTTCTGAAAGATGTAATCTGGAGTCAGAAAAGCTGGAGAGGAGCCCATCACCATCTTCACTAACATTTGAAGGAAGTGAGTGGTGGGTGTTCATTACCCTCAGTCATGTTGAAATCAAAGTTACATAGCTTTGTTCTTTTATTTTTCGTGTATGTGATCATGCATATGTGCACATGTATGTGCAGATACTCAAACAAGTGTGTAGCATGCATGTGGAAGACAGAAATGTGTACCTGGTATCTTCCTTTACTCTCCCACCCTATCATTTGGGACAGGGTCTCGCCAAAGCTAGAGCTTGCTGGTTGGTTGGGCTGGCAGACCAGGGAGCTAGGGACCTTCCAGTCTGCCCACTTCTCCTTGCCCGTCGAGTCCTGGGATTAGATGCAGACCAGCCACAGCATCCCGCTCTTCCATGGGCGCTGGGGGTATGAACCAGGTGCCTGTACTTGCACACTGTTACTTCTGCACCATCTTAGCCACCTCTGCTTTGGTTTTCCTGAGCCTGTTGCTCATCGTGACCAGGGAGACCAAGGATGGAGCGGGAGCTGGCTCTAGCTTTCCTCTATAGACTGCCTTTTGTGAAGCTCTCACGGTCAGTAGTGGCTAGGTGGTGGAGTGTCCTGTTTAGCAATGACGGGGCTGACCCTGCGCACCGTGCATGAGTGCCAGTCTCTGCACTGAGCTCCCACCCGGCCCTGACACCACTTTTTAATACATTCATTCAACTATTCTGTGATCCATCTGTGTCTTCAAAACGAAATATAATAGAAAATCATGTTAAATACCCACTTAGTTATGCTACAGTTAACCAATTTTCCTACCCATTCTGGAGGAATGTTATCAAGAATGGATATGAGACCAGTTTATGATTAATTTTCTATTTGTCAGCAAAGTGCCTGGCTACTGGTGATTAGGGGTTTTTGGAGGGGGTGAGGGATGGTTTGGGTTGTTTTGTTTTGTTTTGTTTCTCGAGTTGTTTCTTTAGTATTTTTTATTGTTTAATTGCTTGTTTTTATTATTAATTTATTTCATAAAAAATTATCTGGGTGGAAATAAAATGTTTATCTGTAGTTTACAGAAGGAGGTCAGAAGTAGACATATATAGTGGATGGCATTTTCCTGTCTATCATTTCTCATTATTCCAAAAAGATCATAGCCACTCAGAGATCAAAGACACCTGCACTAAAATGACAATGATGTAGCCCTATGGTAAAAATGCCTTAACAACTATGAATGTGACTTGAAATYGAAAACCAGGAGAGCCATGTTTTGTGGGGGGCCTTGCTGCCCGGGGCTTGGCTGTCTTCCTAGATGAGATGAGAACTCACCCTGCTGCTCCTGGTTACCCATGGATTTGAGTGCAGATGCACTTTACAGCCGCCCCGCCCAGCTGGACCTTGGCGCACTCTTGCCCTTCCTTCTTCTTTTCCCTCTGACYGTCCCGTGCCCTGCTCATCTGCCTGCAGTGCCTCCGTTCCCGTTTCTGTCACCTACTCTTAACCCTGAACCCCCTCATCCAGTGGACACTCGCCAGTGTCCGTAGCTCATTGAGACTGGATGACTGATCGTCTGTTCCACTGAACAGCTTGTGAAAGGGAGGGACTGTGRCCACTGAGATGCACGTCTCCCCACCGATGCCCAGTGCATGCTACCTCCTCGAGCTGTGTCCACAATCAGTGCCTTAGGACAGTTTCCTTCGAAGTCCGACTTAACATTGAACTCAAGAAAAAATACATTTGTCTTTCTGTGCTTTTTCTTTCATTTTGAAAGCTTTAATTCCTTGTCGTTTTTMTATAGCACTGTTTGGACATTGTTTAAATTGCTGTATTCATCTTTAATTATGTGACATTCTGTGTGACCCTTGGAACACAGTTACACTATATGAAACTATGTAAAGGCTCCCTCTGCAGTGTTTCTCTTTCCTTAAAGCACGAGTAGAATGCAGCCACTTAAAAATATTAAGTATTGTTAGCCTATGTGTAAAATATCTCAGCCCTAGTAAAGTAAGATAATTCAATGCCTTATCATCTAGTTTTAAAAACTATAGCAATCTGTGCACTAGAAGAATGGAATAGATGTTTTTCCTGTTCCTCCTACCAAGGACTAATGTATGTGTCATATGTGTGTGCATTTGTGTGTATGTGTGTGTTACATACAAAAGAAGCCAGGTAATGGCAGTGCAGTGGAGCCCCCGGGCTCTCTGCTCACTGTTTCTCTCTCCTAGATGAGACAGTGCGCAGGAAGCCAGTGTCCAAAACCTCAGCAGGTACGCGCATGACACAATGACTCACGCTTTCCTCAGCCTGTATTCAGCAAAGCAACAGCCTTGTGAGACAGCAAACTTTTAGACAGTAACTGTTCAACTGTAGCTAAACACCACAGAGAGAGCAACAGTTTCCTCAGTAGGAAGCTGTCTTCTATTCTCAGTGAAGAGAGGCCTCTCAATCCCCTCCCACAGTGTGGGAGACAAAAGCCAAGTGACTGCAAAGCTTTCCTCCATCCTGCTGAGTAAGGTAGGAGGCTCCTGGAGTCAAGATTACAGAGCATTCACTCAAACAGGTTTTCAGTCTTGGAGGCTGGAATGAAGCCTCCCTGCCCTGCCCAGGGTGATGTCCRGAAGCCTAGTGCTGGGGGTTGAGGGGGARCCTGACTTAATCCCTGCCTTGCAGTAAGAAGCAGCCCTCTTCAGAGCAGCCCTCTTCCTGTCAGGGGACAGATGCTAAGCCAGGGTTCTGGAAGGTCTTTCCCTTTGCCTCTCTCTACAGACTTAAATAAGAGCTGCTGTCTGTCTCCTTAAATGATCACTAAAGGCAGCCATGTCTCCTTTTAACATGACTTGTGACCATTAAGAAGGAACTTCGAATAGAAAAGCAGTAGACACCCAGAACTTAGTGACGCTAATGTTAGACTCTCTGACCAGGAATTTAAGCTAACATAGTAAGGGTCAGCAGTTACAAACATGGCTGGAACACAGACCCAGAAAGCCCCACCCAGTCAAAGCAGGAAGCATAGAAAGAAGCACTAAATGAAGGGTTATTGTTGTGATCATAAAAAGAGAAAGCGGTGTGAGAATATGTTCTAGGCGGTGTGGGGGAAAGGGGTGCCTCAGCGGGCCCATGCCGAGGCAACCCTTCCCCTGAGGGACCAGACACAGGACATGCAGAATAGAGTTTATTCAGGGCCTGGGGAGGGGAGTTAAGGGGATAGTAGAGGCAGAGAAAGGCAGAGAGAGGGAGAGAGTAGAGAAGCAGAGGCAGGCCATGACTACATGGAGAGAGGGGAGGGGAGGGGAGCCCAAGAGGGGCAAGAGAGAAACTGAGAGTGAGAGAATAAGAGAGAGAGGAGGGGCCGAGTATATATTTATATCCCCTTTTATAGTAGGCCAGGCCTACMTGGCTGTTGCCTGGTAACTGTGGGGAGGGGCATACCTGGCTGTTGCCAGGTAACTGTGGGGTAGAACTTAGACAGAATCCTAACAGTTATAATTGAAAATATGGCAACTAGAACACAAGAAGGAGTAGCAGGAGGAAGAGCAGGAAACGGTAGATGAGAGTACAGGTAGGGCAAACAGCTCAGCTCTCTGGAGAGCAGGGAGAAGGAGCCAAGAGTGTCTGTGTRCCTTTGGATTTGATGTTTATGGAGTCTGCTCTCCAGAAAAAGAGTTGAAAGGGTGCAGGACTGGAAAAATGTTCAAAGAAATGGCTTAAATGTTCTAATATTTGGCAAAAGATATAAAATTATGCCCTGAATAGAATAAGACCAGAGAAGCCTATACCACAAAACATCAAAATCAAACTTACAAAAACTCAAGACAGGAGCAGTGACAGAGACAAATACTTGAGACTGTGGCTGTAGGGAGAGGTCAGACTGAGTGACAGCTGCCTCTTAGAAACATTCTGGAGGCCAGCGGGTGTAGCTCTCTTCTTAAACACTGACCTTTGTTTACATGGGGCTCTAGGTCCAGAGAAAGTAACTTAGGAGCTCAGGGCATTTTCAGATACAGGAGCTGTCTCTGCACGAAGCACCAGAAGCTGTCTGAACAGAAGAGGGCTATGGTGGCTGTTCTTGGTTGTCAACTTGACTGCATCTAGAATTRGCTAAAACCCAAGCAGCTCAATACTCTTTTGAAAGATTTGAAGCAAGAAGAAACACTTTTAATCCAGATGTTTCAGGAAGATTTACCTTTAATCTTTCCCACACCTGCTGTCAGCCTACATAAAGGACATGGAAGAAAGATTTTGCTCTCCCCTTGCTTGTTCTCACTCTCAATGGAGAGCTGATTCCTTCCCCAGCATTAGAGCCTAATTTGGGATTCCAGTGTATTCTGAAGACCARCTGAGACATCCAGCCCCGTGGACTGGATTCTGGGACTTTTTGTTAGTAGATGGTAATGGTTGGACTAGCTGGGCCTGTTAGCTGCTCTAATAAATCCTCATATGAGAACCTTGACTAATAACAAAGACAGTGAAGGAGATAGGAAAGAAGAGGTGTGGACAGCCGTGCACTTATGCGTCCTCTTCCTGCAGTTTCCTCAGTTATATGTGAAGACAGAAGCAAACACACCACAAATACATGAAATTAGCAAAGGCAGTCTAGAGATAGATTATCAATAATTTTTCATTTGTAGTATATAAGCTATCTAAAAATATATATTCAACACAATCTTATAGTCAATTTGATACTTAAGTCACAGGATGTAGAGAGTTGTACATTCATCCTATATAACTATTATTGACCCACTGTTCATGTACACRTTATAGATAATAATAGATAATATTATCAAGCACTGAAAATTACTTAAAATTTCTAGAAACAAAGTAATTCCCTAGTTATGTAATAAACTATATTTCTAATCTATATAAAGTGAAAATGCTCAAAAAGTAAAGATTTGTGTGTATTCTACCATGCTTTAGACAGCCTTGCCCAGCTGAAAGCCAAAAACACATTTAAAGTACAATTCTACGTTCCTTTGGTAGACAGTGTGGCCACATGAAATGGCAGTGTCCACGCCAGCACCTGGCAGCCTAGCCCGTGGCAGTGCAGGCACTGCGCTTACCACAACCCCTGCTTTGCCACAACAAGAGTTCCAGCACCCATGTGATGGAGGTGCAGAGCAGATGTGGGCACCACCCACTGAGCCAGGGCAGCCCGGACTTCCCAGTAGAGCACTGACATACTCCTTAGCAAACCCTTCCGAATTCTAAATGCTGGTCACATCTTGTGATTCATTCAGTCGGTTATTACTAAATAAAGTTTAGGCAGTGAGGCTTCCGATGCATTAAGATTCCTATCCTTGAATTGACTCTGCAAAACTATTCTTATGACTATTATTGTGTGAGGTGCTTTGAGCTTTAGTAAAGTTTCTTTTATGAATCTGGGTGCCCTTGCATTTGGAGCATAGATGTTTGGAATTGAGAGTTGTTCTTGGTAGATGTTTTCCCTTGATGAGTATGAAGTGTCCTTCCTTATCTTTATTGATTAACTTTAAGTTGAAAGTCAATTTTATTCGATATTAGAATGGCTACACCAGCTTGTTTCTTGGAACCATTTGCTTGGAAAATTGTTTTCCAGCCTTTTACTCTGAGGTAGCGTCTGTCTTTGTGCCTGAGGTGAGTTTCCTGTATGCTTATGTATCCAGTCTGTTAGTCTATGTTCTTTTATTGGAGAATCGAGTCCATTAAGAGATATTACGGAGAAGTGATTRTTGCTTCCTGTTAGTTATTTTTGTTATTAGAGGTGGAGTTATATTTGTGTGGCTCTCTTCTTTTTGGTTTGTTAAAAGAAGATTAATTTMTTGCTTTTTCTAGTGTGTAGTTTCCCTCCTTTTGTTGGTGTTTTCCATTCATTATCCTTTGAAGGGCTGGATTTGTGGAAATATAATTGTGTAAATTTGTTTTGGTCATGGAATACTTTGGATTCTCCACCTATGGTAATTGAGAGTTTTTGCTGGATATAGTAGCCTGGGTTGGCATTTGTGTTCTCTTAGGGTCTGTATGACATCTGCCCANTATCCTTTGAAGGGCTGGATTTGTGGAAATATAATTGTGTAAATTTGTTTTGGTCATGGAATACTTTGGATTCTCCACCTATGGTAATTGAGAGTTTTTGCTGGATATAGTAGCCTGGGTTGGCATTTGTGTTCTCTTAGGGTCTGTATGACATCTGCCCAGGATCTTGTGGCTTTCATAGTCTCTGGCAAGAAGTCTGGTGTGATTCTGATAGGTCTTCCTTTATATGTTACTTGACCTTTTTCCCTTACTGCTTTTAATATTCTTTCTTTGTTTAGTGCATTTGGTGTTTTGATTATTATGTGACAGGAGGAATTTCTTTTCTGGTCCAATCTATTTGGAGTTCGGTAGGCTTCTTGTATGTTCATGGGCATCTCTTTTATTAGGTTAGGGAAGTTTTCTTATATAATTTTGTTGAAGACATTTACTGGCCCTTTAAGTTGGAAATCTTTACTCTCTTCTATACCTGTAATCCTTAGGTTTGGTCTTCTCATTTTGTCCTGGATTTCCTGGATTTTGGGTTAGGTTTTGCATTTTTCATTTTCTTTGACTGTAGTGTCAATGCTTTCTATGATATCTTCTGCATTTGAGATTCTCTCTTCTATCTCTTGTATTCTGTTGTTGATGCTTGCATCCATGACTCCTGACTTCTTTCCTAGGTTTTCTATGTCCAGAGCTGTTCCCTTTGTGATTTATTGTTTCTAGTTCCCTTTTTAGATCCTGGATGGTTTTGTTCAGTTCCTTCACCTGTTTTGTTGTGCTTCCCTGTAATTCTCTAAGGACTTCTACCTGTTTACCTGTGTTCTCCTGTATTTCTTTAAGGGAGTTATTTATGTCCTTTTTGAAGCCCTCTATCAGCATCATGAGCTGTGATTTTAAATCCAAATCTTGCTTTTCTGGTGTGTTAGGGTATCCAGGACTTGCTGTTGTGGGAGAATTGGGTTCAGATGGTGCCATGTCACCTTGGTTTCTGTTGGTAATGTTCTTGTGTATGTCTTTTGCCATCTGGTTATCTCTGGTATTAGTTGGTCCTGCTGTCTCTGGTTTGCGCTTGTCCCTCCTGTGTACCTACAAKCCTGTTTCAGCACCCCTGGGTGACCAGCTCTCCCTGGCAGAGTGCCCAGCTCCTGGGTGCAGGTGGACAGGCTCTGTAACCTGAATCACATCTATATATGTATTTTGCCACTTAGGAGTTTTGTGCAGTTGGAGAAGGTAGACATCTTTGGGAAGGCATTATTGTATAGATTACACACATACATGTAAAAATTTCACCGCAATCTACACATCACAGGCCCTTCTACCTCAAGTCTCCATTGAGAAGTCTGGTATACTTCTGATATGTCTGCCTTTGTATGGTTCCTGACTTTTTTCTGTTATTCTTTTAGTATTTTTCTTTGTTCTATAGATTTTGTGTTTTGATTATAAAATTACAGAAGGATTTTCTTTTCTCGTGCAGTCTATTAATGTTAATCATTGAAGTGTACTGTTACTGTGTGCCTTGTGTTCTGTGTGCCAATGTTCTAAACTGTGACTGTGATATAGAGTATGAGTAGGACTTGAAGCCAACTGTCTGGATTTAGAGGTTATGCTGTTAACCTCTGCACAGCCATAGGACATTCGTGTGATTTGGGACATCTGGCATTTTATTTAGCTAATATGTGGTTTTTTAAAAAAATGGTAAACAGCTTCTATCTAGGCATGCAGTGTATCCTAAGTCTTTTAGCTCACAATAAGAAGCATAGCGAAGAAGCATGGATGGCTGGAAATGAGCGGAGCTTAGCCGATGTTCTTCACCATTGTRACYATCAGATGCCAGTGTCTGTCAAGTCAACCCTTTGGGACAACTTAAATAGCAATAAAGAAGTAATTAATGTCATACAGTCCAATGGTATCCTGTTGTAGCACCCATAATAATAACTGTCTCTTTCATTTAACAATACTCTGGCCTTTAAGCTGTTCCTTGCTTGAGGTTAATGATAAAGTCTTTGCAGTTTCAGGTTCTAGCACCTAGCAGAATTTCAGACTCATTGTAAGCTCTCAAATAATGAGCATGAGAATGAAACAGCTAGTTAATTAAGTTGTTCCTGTAACTGTCAGTCCACTTGACCCTGCTCTTAGAATTGAATGAATTAATTTGAGGTCACAATGTTTCAGACTGTGATCTCCAAAGTCTACATGTAGTGAAGGTAATAGTCTCCAAACAATTACTCTGTCTCCTGAAGACCCATTACAGCAGCCATAACTTACTGAGAAGCTGCGGTATGCAAGCATTGGGCGGAACATTTCATATGTATTCTCACTCAGACGCTAGACAACTCTAGTAGTAATACCCTACCTAGTTTTATAGCAATTAAGATTTGAGAGTCCTGATGTTTTTCTTAACTAGAGGTAAAAATTGATAACCTGCACATACAGGTACGTTATATATTTATTACTAGCCTTTTAGGCATGGAGTGTTTCTTCCTTGCTGGCTTTCACTCTTAGCTGCGGCCTCCTCATTTCTTAGTCTAAAAGTGCCCACAGGGTTTCCGGGTTCCATTCCATTTGCTGCTTGTTTCATGTTTTTGAAACAGTCTCATAATACAGCCCACAGTCTCCCTAGACTGACCATACAGTTCTGGCRAGCATCACACTTGGCCGCCACGCTCCTACCTCAGTCTCCAAGAGTGCTAAGATCACACGTGTGAACACAAGTTTGATTTCACTTTTGTTTATTAATTAAATAAAATCTATTGCAAAATATAACTATCAATTGGTGTCAAGAAACTGATTTTTTAAAATTAGAGACAYTGTAATTTGACATTTCCATTTATAGAATTAGAACCTATAATTAGAAATTTGAGTTTTTCTTGCTTTTCTAAACACTAACCCAAGAATCATTTTAAAAATTAATCTAATTTTTTTATTGTTGATGTACAGCCCTATGCACTCTAACACACACAGAGTCAGGACAAAGTTACATCAGTAAAACTCAGACATGTGACTCCTCCCTAGTGTCATCCTCCTCCCACTTACACGCTGGCTGTCATGGTCCAGACTCTTGATACTATAATTTCTCTCCTTGGGGAATGTCATAAAAATGGAACCATCTTTTGTGAAACTATTTGACATCAGGCAATATATTTACAATATATGATATGCCAGAAGCATCCTGTTGCATATTAAGGACGAATGAATTGGGTCTACTTCGTAGAACTGGGTAAAGCCTCGGAACACTAATGTGCAGGGCTCTGGAGGCTGAGAGCACATTCTGTAGAATAAATGTGCAGCGGTAGGATCCTTGCAGCATGTATCACGTGCTTACTGTTGTAAGGAACTGCAAACTGCTGAGCAGGGTGGCAGCTCGAGCTCWCGGGGAGGGAGGCGCAGTTTCTCGCACTCTGCACTTGGTTTTGATGTTGTCTGTGCTGCTGCTGTTTTCTGTGCCCTTGCACATGCTCAGTCGTGCTTGCTCACTGACTGATACCCCAAGCCCTGCAATAGTTTTTACTTTTCTCTGTCCTTAAATGTGTGTATTCATGAGTGTGGTTTGACTTGTATTTCCTTAGTAGCTCTGAAGTTGAAAATGCTTGGTGTTCCCTTCTCTCTGTCCTCRGTAAACTGTCTGCTGTTCTTTGTTTATGTTCTGGGTTGTTTTATTACAGATTTGAGTTGTAAAGGCATCTGAATTATAGCTTTACAGTTGTAAATACATGCCTTTCTGATGCTGGGGATTGACCAGGGTCTCAGAGCCTGCTACACAAGCACCATGCTGGCCCTGAGCAGCACCCTAACTCTCAGTAACACTTTCCAAGCCCTCATCCATCTCCTCTTCTCATTCTCTTGGCCTGGTCTTTCCCAGGACAAATGTTTTTAATTGTTAAGACTGAATCATTAAGTTTTTCTTTTTATAGACCAGTGTCATATAAGGGCTCATTTAGTTAAGATTTTTAAGATGTGAAGTCATGGGTCATTTTGTGTTTGATATACATGTCTAGTTGTTTCAACACTTTGTTGGAAAGACTGACTTTCTGTATTAAATTGGCTTTGCTTTGTCAGTAATTAATCATCTTTAGTTGGTAGAGCTGTTCCTGGGCTCTGCTCATTTCTATTGGTCAGTGCCACCTTTGCCAGCACCACACAAACCTGATTGCTGTCATTTAAAGGATRCTCTCAAATCGGGAACTACATTCCTTTGCTATTTTTCTTTCCAAAGCTGATTACTAAAATTTCTATTTTRCTGAGAGTTTACATCATAAGTAGTGATTTTTTTCATTGCTTCCTTTCAATTTAGTTAAAATTACGAGCTTATTGAGATAGTGGATTRTATTTTAATGAGTGTTCAAATATTGAAACAACCCTGATTCCCTGGAAAACCCAACTTAGTAATTTTGTACATTATTGAATTTACAGGCAATATTCTGTGGCATCTTTTGAGTCTGTGTTTAGTAAGGATAACGGTTTGTAGCTTTTCTTTACATGGCTTTTGGTATCAGAAGAATAGTGGGATCCTAGAATGGGTTATAAAATGTTTCTTACAAAAATTTTACCTGTAAAATAAAAGTTAAATTTGATGTATTTTCTTGAAATGTATGATTAAAGTTTGCTAGTAGGATAATCTTAGCATGGAGTTTTATGGAGGAATGTTCTAAAACTTTAACTCTTCTTCTCACTAACTAGGGTTAGTGTCCAGGGTCTTGCTAGATGGGAGATTAAATTAATTTTAAAATAATGATAGGAATTTTCGGGTGACTTACTTCATTGGGATGTTTTAGTAGTGTACGCTTTCAGTTACATTTTCAGGACACTTCAGAGGTTTCCATGTGTGTATCCTTGGCCCAGAATCACTGCAGCCCACACACACACTCTCTTGGGGTACTTGTCAGTCCACTGTGTTGAACTGTAGCACACACACACACAGGGTACTTGTCAGCCTACTRTGTTGATCTTTATCAAGAATCAGCTTCTGTATCATTGATCTACAGTTTTATACTCTTATTAATTTATGGTCTTCAGTGTTTCCTTTTGCCTGATCCTAGCTTATTTTCTTCTATTTATATAAGACAAAAGCTTGGTATTATTTTTTAATTAACATTAGCATTTAATGTTATAATTGTCTCTATAAGAACCAATTTAAGGTCATCCCAAAATTTTTGACACTTAAAAAATTTTTACTTTTGACCCATGAATTTTTTTAAAACTGTGCTTATCTCTGTGTCTGCAATTTGCATGGCAGCTTTCTTATGCTGGTGTCTGGTTTAATTCACCGTGGTCGTAGAGGTGTGTTTTGTAGAACTTCAAACTATTTTGTATCCTGAATATCTTTGTATGCATGTGTGTGTATATGTGTATGTGCATGTGTATATGTGTACATGTGTGGTTTTGTATACGCATGCTTGTATATGTGCATTTGTGTGTGTGCCTGTGTGTGCGCACTTGTATCTGTGGGCAACCTGGAGRTCATYGTCAGGCGCCTCTCTTAATCTCTRCCTTATGCTTTGTCTCATTGAACTTGGAGCCTGTCACTTTGCTAGTATGACTAAACCAAAGACTCCAGAGACCCCTCCTTTTTGCCTCCTAAGGACTGGGATCACAATCACATGTCATCATGCCCAGCTTTTTCTATGGCTGCTAGGGTTAAACTCAGATCACCGTGTTTGCGTGGCAAGCTTCATGTCCTTTGCGAGCTCCTGGTGATCTTGCATATTGGTATCTTTAATCACTAATCAGGCGTGCACTAGTAGATGTGCCTGTATTGCTGGGGGCGGGGGGTGGGGGTGATTCTGTCCAGTCTTGCTGGAGCTGGCTTTATGTCATGGTGGCCCCACTCTTTGCCCTTGCTGACTTCTCCTCTGCCCAGTTATCAGCTGTTAGTGTGAGAGGACTTCCTTCCAGTGCTGTGGGCTTGTCTCTGTTCTGTGCATGTTACATTTTCCCGCTAGATTGAACATCATCATGTGGTGTTTCTCTGCAATGTCCTTAGCCCCACACACTACTTTGTCTGTTAACTCCAGCTTTCTTTGGTTTGATGCTTGTGTAATACAATTTTCATCCTTTTAACCTCAACTGCCCTTATTGTTAGGTTTAAAATATAGTTTTTGTAGCTAGCAGGGAGAGTGGAACCTGGGTGATTGATGTGTTGCTTTTCCATGTAGTCTGAGAAGGTCTGTATTGTAATACCTTGTTTATCGTATCTATCAGCACAACTTTTGATGTTTGAATTGAGGATTTTACCATTTTATTGCTTTCTGTGTTTCCATACTCCTGTTCTACTTCCATACCTTCTTTTTGATAACTTTAGTATATTTGATATTGTTCTTTATTTTAGTTTTGGTTGAATCTCTTTACATAAATGTTAGTATTAACTTGATAAGTTGGAATAGAAGCATTTTTGAGTTCTGGCTAACCAGATCAGGNGGGGAAGTGGCTGTCTCCTAACACCATGTGAGGAATAAATCAGAGCATGAACCTTAGCTACTCAGCAGGGCGCCTGCTAACAATCCATTCACTCTTCAATCATTAGTAAGAGCCACGCGATTACTAAGCGTGCCACGCGATTACTAAGCGTGGAAAGCAGGTAGATGCAGGGCCTCGGGTAGCGAGCTCTTACAGTGCCCTTGTGATAATTAGGGGAAGCATCGATTCCTTTGTAAGGTTGTATTCCTTCCTCCCCACCATAATGATGGAGAAAGATAAAGATCGACGGAGAAAGGTTTGTCGTGAAGAGTGGTTTGTTCTGGGTTCAACCGATAGAATGGGCTAGGCTTTGATAGGAAGTGTCTCCCGCAGGTCCGTGTACTGAATACTTGGTCACCATTTGGTATTGCAGTTTTTGAAAGGTTCTGGAAGCGTCAGAAAGTAGAACCTAGCGAGAAGAAGTGGGTCACTGGGACAGGTCCTTCTAAGCGCCTTGTGCCTGCTTCTCTTTACCTCCTGCCCTCATTGAAGTGAAGAAGGTCATCCTCTAGAAAGTTCCACCACCATGGTTTCATCCAAGTGCACAGGGACAGGGACTGAACACTTCCTCCCTTAAGTTTTCCTGTGATGAYGGTCTGAATAAGGAATGTCCCTGACAGTCTGGGCTTTTGTTATGWGGGATTCCCAGTTGGTGGTGCTATTTAAGGAGGCTTAGGARGTGTGGCCTTGTTAGAGGAAATAYATCACTGGGAGGTRTGARTTAAGAGGTAAAAGACTTGGTTTGCTTTCTTACTGGTTCATGATTGTGGCTCATGTTTGTGGTTCACGATGTGAGTTTTCAGGGTCTGCTCTAGCTGTTCATGCCTGCTCCTGCTGAATCCACTTCTCCATCTTGGACTCACCCTCCRGAATCATGAACCTAAATGAACTCTTTCTTTTATAGCTTGTCTTGGTGATGATGTTTTCTCACGTCAATAGAAGAGAAGGAAGCCAGTACTTAAGATCAATGATCTCTAAGGGGGGATAGAGGGATTTGAAAGATGCTTAAAAGACAAGGCTGGCTGGTGCTTCTCTTTCCCCATGGATCTTGCCCTGGAAATGCCTGATTAGCTTCAGCCTGGAATCTTCTTATATGCACAGAGGAAAAGCTACAACCGTTCCCCACTCCGAGCGCTGCACACATACCTGCTCAGGAATCATCTCTCTCTACTTTCTCTTGRTGCTCTGAGAGTCCCAGTGGCCTCACAGTCATGCACATGCGCTTAGTCTTAAGGTCTCTATTACTAAAAAGGTCCCTGTGGTAGGAACATCCTCTTTACAAAGCACCTCTTAAATGCAGGGCCTCTAACAGAACCCTCTCCAAGGACTTGTCCCCTTCTTTCCGCCCTGTCTAGAGCATCTGATGACCCACAAGTGGTCTGAATGCCCATTTGCTCTCAGACCCTGCAGGTACCTGCCTCTGCTTCCCGTTCTTTACCTCCCTCCAGAGTCCTCTATGTCCATCCTATCTTTATGCCTAAGTTCCTGGGGACACATGGACTAGAATCAGGAAATAGTTCCTTCTCTCTGACCAGCAATACCACAGGACTGCTGACCCTGAACTCTGAAAGCAGTCATCACGTG
>BDUI01001080.1:105257-126753 GCA_002335545.1 Apodemus speciosus
AGAATCGTCACCTTCCTATTCCACACCAGTTTTGCATTGCTTTGTAGATTTAATGACAAAAACCTGGCAATCCTATATCACACTGTAAAGTCTATTCTTTTGATTAAAATCTGATACCCTCTTTGTAATATAAGTAATTTTGGTGACAAAGCTATCAGCCAAGGAATTGAGAACTTGGTGTTTGCTGTTGCTGACCTCTGACCTCCTATGGGTAARGCACTGGGGACTGGTGCTGCCCAGCMGCTGTTGGTGGCTTTGTGAGTGCTGGTCACTCCATGTCTTTTGGAACTGCATTTCTGGAAGTTTTACTATATCAGTCATTGAATTAACTCTCAGTGATAAATACATCAAAACTGTTCCTTGAAAAATGCTCAAAACAGGATCCTTAAAGAATATTTTTATATATTTTCATGTATTTGTTTATTTCTGTTTCTGGAAAGGACAGGTTACGTCTTGTAGCCTGCACAGTATACTGTTYCTTAGCCCTGTGCTACTGAACAGTGATCACTGACTAATAAATAATCTACCTTCAGATTAGAAATTATTTGAAATGCTAACTAAAAAGAAGGTTTGTAAGTTTCAAAATTAGAGTACAAAATTAGAGTTCAAAAATAAAGAACAAAAAATAAGAAAAACTCAAATAAGATTCATGCTGTAATTTTATGCCAGCATTTATCAGCTCTCCTAATGATACAAAGTTGGAATGTATAGCTTATTCCAAAGATCAAATACTGRTCTCGAAACAGAACATTGACATTTAATGGAGAAATTCTTCCTGGTAATCAAAAGCTATCTCAGTCAAGAAGTGAGTTTACATGACGAAATACAGAGCTTTGATGCTTGCCAGCACATACCAGTTGAGGCCAATTCCGGCGACACAAACTCTCCACTCAAGAATTTGTGTGTCATATTTCTTCAACCTCTCTATATGAGGCATGGATACGTTTAACACAGCAAGTAATACAAATTCAGAAATATTGAGTAAAACTGGGACTACCCCTCCTGATAACTTGTCCATGGAAAAACATTCCTTAAAGCATCATAAAGAACAAATTATGAGAGCTGGAGAGATAGCTCAGAGGTCGGGAGCACTGGCTGGTCTCTCAGAGGACCCAGGTTCAATTCCCAGCACCCATATACACCTTACTACTGTCTGGAACAGATTCCAGGGTATCCAACACCCACACAGGCATCCATGTAAGCAGAGCACCAGGATACAATAAATAAATAACTTCTAAAAATTCTTAAAGAACAAAATAGGATTTCTTACATCTTAGGAATTATTTTAAACACTATAGGAAAACTTGGTAGGGTTCCTGTGCGTTAATCAGATTCTTCAGTAGGGGCCACCGATGTCTTATCCGGGTGTGATTTAGAAAATGTGTTTCTCCAGGGTGGCCACTTGGATACATCCAAGTGTGCAGCTATTTGAAAGTTTGGTTTATGCCAACAGAAGAGTTGGAGGCAGGGCTTCTCTAAGCGCCAGCCAAGGCCAAGCTGCACAYGGCCAGCCTCCTGCCCTGGTCCCCAAGAGACGATACAGAAGTTGAAACTAAGCATTTGAGAAACTTTTGCATCAGGCTATTGCTGTGACAATTTTCTTTATTTAAAAAAATGTTGTGTGTGTGTGTGACATACAATTGCACGTATTTGTGTGCCACTGTACACCTGTGGGAGTCAGAGGAGAGCCTGCTGGGGTTGGTGCTCTCCTCCTCTACATGCGTCTCAGGCATCAAACTCAGGTCGTCAAGCCTGATGGAAGGAACCTTCATCTACTGAGTCATCTCACTGGACCCATTTTCTTTAGAATTTACAAAATTTCAGATGAGATTGACTTGAAATTTAAAAATGAAAAAACTTCACATTCCTCCCTCAGGAGGCTTGCAAAGCACTCGCTCTTCATGGTGCGCAGTAACAACTGAGCTGAGCACTCTTCATAGAGCATCTGCACTGACTCTCTTCTCAGTTTTGTTTTCTTTAGCGTTTACATTTTGTTGAGGATCAGAGTCCCAAATGTCCTAGGCTGTCACTCTCTTGTCGTCAGGATGGGCTGAGGGGCTGTGTTAGTAGCTGAGCTGTGCCCTAGACGCTCTCATGTCTCCACTCAGGTAGGACAGAAGCGTGCCTGCCCAAGGCACAGAGTACTGCCATTCAGCACTGTGTCCTGGAAACGCTCAAGTAAGATCTGACCACCCCCTACCTCCACCCTTGAAAACCCGGAGCTTACCTCAGGCTTAGTAGTGCCACTTTCTGACAGAACTCCAGGCTAAACCAGTACTTTGGTTCAGTACCAAAGTAAAAGGGCATGCCCTGAAGTTAGAGACCAGGAGTTCTCCAACATAGTAGATTTGGCTTAGAGTAATCTATTCTGTATGCGTGCTTCTTCACAGTGATGAAGTTATCAGGGTGATTCTGAACAGTAAGAAATGATAAGTAGTGTATGCTGACATTAATCTGTAGGTCTCAACCCCAGAAGATAGATTGATTACACCCACACAGACCGTTACTGACCAAGACTCATACACATAGGCTCGCAATGCYTAATTAACTTTTCCAAAACCACTTGGCTAGTTCATGACATACCTGAGCTCTGTCAGCAGCATCCAACTCCAAGCCATGGCCTGGCCCACTGTGGTATACATGTCTGCCTTCCTGCTGTCTAGAAGGAAAATACTCCTGTGACTCATGACAGCCAAAGCTGTTGTCCAGTCATTAACAGCGATGACCTGATCTGAGATAGAACAGGCCTCTTGTTAAACAGAGCTGCACTGGCACACACCCATTACCTCATGGCCACTGTACACTTTTATCTGGTGGCGCTGAGCATTGAATTCTATTCCAGACAGCCTGTCTGCAGATTCCTGATGACGTGGGGAGCATGCAGAGGTGATAAACAGGACAGTCCTGAAACCCTGTCCTGAGAAAGCTTGGGAAGGATCCTGATTGTCTCAGTCTGCAGRGAAGCGTKTMGTGACTCTGGAGGTCTACTTGTAAACACTGTTACGCTTGCTGGGTGTGGTATCAGGAGGGAGAGAAGGGAAAGGCCTGGGCGTGAGCGGTGGCACCTCCTGCTCAGCCCTCAGCCTGTCTTGGTGAAATTGCCTTCTGAAGAAAATGCTGCAGTAGTTCGCAGCTGGGCTGCGAAAGTTTTGTTGTAAATCTGATGACCTTCCATAACACCCAGTGAGAAAGTGTCTGCATCACATGCCAGAGCTCCACAGATTGGAAAGATTAAGGAAGTGGTACATGATAGAGCCAGAATCTGAGCCCAGTCTGTGGGAAAGAACCTGGCTGTCTTCCCCAGGAGTCTTGCGGGAGACACCTGCCTTGTGCTAAACAGTTTAAGCATTGGCTGATAATCAAAAATGCAGATGCACTCTACTGAAGGAGTTCTAGGGGAGGCTTCTTAGATCCATTGAAATTCTAATATCTGGTCCTTCAGATAGCCACACTGCTGAGAAAGCCTCAAGGTCTTGACCCCGCAGCAGCAGCAGGAGGAGCAGCAGCAGCAGGAGGAGCAGCAGCAGTAGCAGACTCCCTTGGTGGTGCTTGTGTTTAGCTCTTGAAAGAAAGGAACGCATTCTGCTGTAATACTCACTGAAGAGATCAGCACCATCACATGTCCATCACATGTCCATCACATGTCCACCACATAAAGACTGTCTTCAAAGGTGTGACCCACACTTGAGTAGATGTTAGAGATAATGGCTAGTGAGACCCAGAGACTCCTACCTTACTGGAGCTGATAGCCCATAACCATCACTGAGTTAGAATCAAAATTTTTAAATTGAGCTTGTGCAACAATATCTCCTTTATCCCAGTACTTCTCAAAAGTTTATCCCAAAGTCTATCTGATGACCACGGAGACTAAAACCTCGTTTCCTGGTTAGTCTGGTCAGCATTTCAAAGGCAGCCYCTGTCGGCAGGACCTTCTGTGACTCCTGCCAGTCCACACAAATGTTAGAAGTAACAAATGAAATCTGAACATAAACACAAAGTTTTACCATGCCCATTAGCATGAGAAGTTAAGTTCCTTCAAGAGCCTGGTCACTGGGGAAAAGTTGGGGTTACAGATACCTCCACCTAGGGGTTTCCTCCCCACAAGGGAAGCACTTTTCCAATGGAGCCGTACAGACGTGGGAGCTTTTATCAATCAAAGGCACGTCAGCTCGCTAAGTCTAAAAGGAGATTACATTTGTTTTTCTTGCATCTTACATTAATTTGTATAGATGCTTAAGTGGAAATTTAACATTACACAGATTGATGAAATGGGATAAGGAAAAGTTACTCGGGAGTAGACTCGCTCTCTTGATATTTGGGCATTATTGATAGTCTCAGCACACAGCAGAATGCTGTGCATGTGGTAAGGAGGGACCCTGATTGGCTCACGCACCGTCCAGAGCACAGTTCTCCACGTGCTCTCAACATTTTTGTAGCTTTGGAACTTGAAATGCTAACTGTAAATAAAATAATGTCCATGGTATACAGAGGAGTCTTGCTTTTATAAATTGCTCTTTCTCTTGTAGGGCCATGTGAAAATGTACCGATTCAATGATACTGTTTTGTTGTTGTTTAGGAGAGAAGCCATATGAATGCCCAAACTGCAAGAAACGTTTTTCTCATTCTGGCTCCTATAGCTCRCACATAAGCAGTAAGAAGTGCATTAGCTTGATGCCTGTGAAYGGGAGGCCCAGATCAGGACTCAAGACATCTCAGTGTTCCTCGCCATCTCTTTCGACATCACCAGGCAGTCCCACACGCCCACAGATACGGCAGAAGATAGAGAATAAACCCCTTCAAGAACCGCTTTCTGTAAACCAAATCAAAACTGAACCTGTGGATTATGAGTTCAAACCCATAGTGGTTGCTTCAGGAATCAACTGTTCAACCCCTTTACAAAACGGGGTTTTTAGCGGTGGTGGCCAGTTGCCGGCAACCAGTTCTCCTCAGGGTGTGGTGCAGGCTGTTGTTCTGCCAACAGTTGGTTTGGTATCTCCCATAAGTATCAACTTAAGTGACATTCAGAATGTACTTAAAGTGGCTGTAGACGGTAACGTAATACGACAAGTTTTGGAGAATAATCAAGCCAGTCTTGCATCCAAAGAGCAAGAAGCAGTGAGTGCTTCGTCCATCCAGCAGGGCGGCCATTCTGTCATTTCTGCCATCAGTCTTCCTTTAGTTGATCAGGATGGAACAACCAAAATCATCATCAACTACAGTCTTGAGCAGCCCAGCCAACTCCAGGTTGTTCCCCAGAATTTAAAGAAAGAAAGCCCAGCCCCTACAAACAGCTGCAAAAGTGAGAAGTTACCAGAAGATCTTACTGTCAAATCAGAGACAGACAAGAGCTGTGATGGGGCTGGSGATGATAGCACTTGCCTTCTGTGTGAGGACTGCCCTGGGGACCTCAATGCACTTCCAGAACTAAAGCACTATGACCCAGAGCACCCTGCTCAGCCTCCACCCCCTGCCCCTGCCAGCGAGAAGCCAGAGTCCTCTGCTTCCTCAGCTGGAGATGGAGATTTGTCTCCCAGTCAGCCACCTTTAAAGAACCTTCTGTCACTCTTAAAAGCCTACTATGCTCTGAACGCGCAGCCGAGCACAGAAGAGCTCTCAAAGATTGCCGATTCTGTGAACCTGCCRCTGGATGTCGTTAAAAAGTGGTTTGAAAAGATGCAAGCAGGACAGATTCCAGGGCAGTCTCCTGAACCACCTTCTCCCAGATCAGGGTCAGCAAACATCCCTGCAAAAACCGATGAGCAGCCTCAACCAGCAGATGGAAATGAGCCCCAGGAAGACAGCACACGGGGACAGAGTCCTCTCAAGATGGCGAGCTCTCCGGTTTTACCAGCAGGATCAGCCGTTAACGGTTCCAGAAGCTGCACATCACCCCCGTCCCCTCTAAACCTTTCCTCAGCCAGGAACCCACAGGGTCACTCCTCTGCGGCAGAGGGTGCCCAGGAGGAGCCCCAAGTAGAACCTCTTGATCTCTCACTACCAAAGCAACAGGGAGAGTTACTGGAAAGGTCGACAGTCAGTAGCGTTTACCAGAACAGTGTTTATTCTGTCCAGGAAGAACCCTTGAACTTGTCTTGTGCAAAAAAGGAACCACAGAAGGACAGCTGTGTTACAGACTCGGAACCAGTTGTAAATGTAGTCCCACCAAGTGCCAACCCCATAAACATTGCTATTCCTACAGTCACTGCCCAGTTACCCACAATCGTGGCCATTGCTGACCAGAACAGTGTTCCATGCTTACGGGCACTCGCCGCCAACAAGCAAACTATTCTGATTCCCCAAGTGGCATATACGTATTCCGCTACAGTGAGCCCTGCAGTGCAGGAGCCGCCAGTGAAGGTCGTCCAGCCAAACGGAAACCAGGTTAGTACATCACTAAACCAAGCTTTCCTGCTGAAGGAATCTCCATCTCTGTAGAATCAGCCAGATTGCTCCAGTTGCCGTGTTTAAAAGGAACTTATCGCTTTGCTTTCCTTGTGAGGCAGGAAGGATTCCTTTCCTTGCTACTACTCTGAGTTAGAGGCATCAACCACAGTTGAAAGTGTGTTCTCTGAAAACCCGTATATGTACTACTAGAATGTAGACGCGTAAGAGAAAAGTTGTGATAGTCGTTAATTAGGTTTCTGGTTTTCTAGTTAAATTCTCAGATTAGTGAATTTCTCCTTTGCTTATGATCACTATTAAACAATCATGTTCCCATTCACCATAAAGCCAGGAAAGGGTTTGCTGGTACTTTGAGTTAGGAGGTTAACCTCTGGTTAAGCAGAGTATTCTGGAACTCGGATACAGTGTTTGGTTGTAGGTTCTCAGGAGTGTGGCCCTGGCCCGGGAGCACCACCCCTCATGAGGTAGAACTCTGCTGTGTGGCTCAGTGTTCCTCACAGTCTGTTCAGAGTCCTCCCACGTCACTAGGCTTGTTATCACCACCTCTTCATCAGTTCTTTTAATTGAATCAAGTGCCAGAGATGGCTGTTTGACCTTACTCAGGCACCACTACAGTGACTCCGTGTCCTGCTCAGGTTTGCCCTGTTGCCTCCTGTGACCCTTCAAGACTGCCACTCTCCGGCACCCCAGAATTGTAGTAACTCTTGAAGAAACCATGCCCAAGGGCAGTGACACTAGATTTCTGGGTGCGTGTGTGGGGGTGTGGGGGGGTGTGTGGGGGGTGGTATACTTGTGTATGTACAGGTATGTTCACACATGAGTGTGCATGTAGAGGTCAGGGATTGACAGTGACTGTCTTCCTAATCACTCTCATATTTTGGGGCCTTGGTCTCTCCCTGAACCTGGAGCCTACCATMTGCCATCTTYCCAGCCCTTCTTGATATGTTTGAATTTAAAGAAAGCAGAGCTTTTGCCATTTCAAGTGACTCTAACTATATATATATGAAAGAGTCACTGCTGCACTGGCAGCGATGGTGACAAGCGAGTGAGTAGCTTTGTCATGTCGTGCTTTCAGAAGAACAGAGGGTGTAGAGGTAGAACTCAAGGAGACTCTCGGAAAGACACAAAGGTCGTAGCTGACCTAAGGCTGCCAGAGGCTGTCTGCGGGGTTATCCGGTTGACGAGGAGGCTTCCCCCGAAGTGACTTCCCTGAGACCATCTTGAGGTGCTGTGCTGTGTATTGTGTACTCTGTGACAATTCTAAGGGTTCCTTTTTACAGACAGCTACTCCTATTTAAAAATTTCAGCCCCCTCACACTTTTCCTCCTTGTTCCAGGGAAAGTGTGGACCAAAGCAAACCCTCTTCACCAGACCAAGGGAGCTGGCACAAAGGCCTCCATGATGGAGGCACAGTTTAAAGACATTATCTAAACTACATCTGAATTTTTACTTAGTGAAACTAAGAATTTGTGAAAATCATAGTAAATGATGAATTGGAAATGAGTGGTGGACCATCAAGCTCATTGATTAAGCCTTTCTGCAAAACCACTATAAAATCACAGTTTGCCAGAACAAAGTAAAAATGGCTGCTGTCYATCCTATTGGCCTTCTTCCGGCGGCCTCTCATCTAACATGAAGTTTTTGTCTTGTGCATCTTCTGATTTTCCTACATTTATTTATTTATTGGTGGTGGGTGCTTCATGTGCCAGCCCTCACACATGGAAGTCAGAGGACAACTTGTAGAAGTCAGCTCTCTTCTTCCACCGTATGGATCCCAGGGATCCAACTCTAGTCATCTCTCTGTCTTTGTGGTAAGCAGCTTTGTCTGCTAAGCCATCTCACTGACCTTATCCCTTGTGAATCTTTTTCTTTGACATTTAATCTTCTTTTTCCCCTTAGGATGAAAGACAAGACACTAGCTCAGAAGGAGTCTCCACTGTGGAGGACCAGAATGACTCTGACTCCACGCCACCCAAAAAGAAAACTCGGAAGACAGASAACGGAATGTATGCCTGTGACCTGTGTGACAAGATATTTCAGAAGAGCAGCTCACTTCTGAGACACAAATATGAGCACACAGGTGTGTGGGGGTCACGGACATGAGGTTCTGAAGGTGCCTGTGGCCAGTGCACAGGAAACACGCCCGTAGCATCTGAGGTTCTCAGCTCTGCTCCTTGGTCTCCACTTCTCACACATTCCTACTGAGGAGTGGTGGTCTGGCTGCTTCTGCTGCCGAGAYGCCTGTTTTGCTTTAATGCCTTCCTTTCTATGCTGACAGAGCACTTGTTCTGCATCCATTCATTCCCTACATCTCAGCCCCTGCAGCACACAAGGTGAGCTGAAGTGACAGGAAGAGGACCAGCTTCAGAGAGCAGCTGCTGGTGAGCGCCAGCTGTCCTGGTGCCAGGCTTGCTYCCTGGTCTCCTAAAGGTTTAAATAAAAAAAGACCTTTGCTTTTTTAGAAAGAATTTCTACATAAGAAACTGAACTTGATTTTAAGATCACTTCAGCCCTCAGATTCTATAATTCTCCCCAAAATACACATGCCTTAGGCTGATTTAGGACTGACAGTGTCTAATAGACCAAACAAGGCTCCACTTCTCTCTSTGTGCTTATGGGCCAAGAACAGACTTTTATATTTTTGTGATTGAAAAGGACTTTTTAAGATAAAAATSAAACTTTGGCATCCTGGATGATGTTTTATTCCGCCCAGTCATCCCTCACTTGCCTGTTGCCAAAAGCTGTTTTTCTACTCAGACCCATGATAGATTTGAATGATTACAGTAGAACAATSCCCTGGCCCCAAGGTGCTTCACTGGTGAGGCTTTTACAGAAGATGCTTCCTGACCTGCCCCTCCCATTCCCTCTCTCCAGAGCCATGCTGGTCTGTTCTAATATGTGTGTCTCTGTGACTTGGGAAGTCCAGATAGGAAGTATGTGCCATCCCCGGCTGCCTGAGAACTCCCTCCGTGACTGACCTCAGGCCTGAATAGCTTTCGGACAACTCCAGAATTCCAMGTTTAGCACCAGGCTCCTAGCTGATAAGAACCACA
Organism: Apodemus speciosus; assembly: GCA_002335545.1. Taxonomy (NCBI): domain Eukaryota; kingdom Metazoa; phylum Chordata; class Mammalia; order Rodentia; family Muridae; genus Apodemus; species Apodemus speciosus. The sequence goes on from BDUI01001080.1 coordinate 114,713, forward strand.
GTCAACCAGCYTCTCTCCAACAAGATGGCTAGATAAAAGGCTGCTTTCATCATGACCAATCCCCACGATCCTTTCCCTGGCCCTTACCAGTCACGCACCTGCAGTTGCTGTTTCCGCGCATACCCACACCTCTCACTGACAATGGCAACTCATTCCCTCTGGTGAGAAGACATGCAGAGAAGTATTCATCGCGCACTGCAGCGGGACACTGGGGTGGTGGCTGGGGCTGAAAGCTGCACCTCTAACAAAAGCTTGGGACCGTGGCCCTCTGCTTGTATTCACTGAGCAAATTAGAAATCTAATTCTTTAAAATGAGTTAAATATTAGTAATAGCAAAATTAAGATGACATCCTAGCTGTAAAAAAAAAAAAAATGTCAAAAGCCCTTTCTGGATCGTTGAGTGCTGACTGGCTCCTAGCACTCAAATTGGAAATAGCCAGTCCTGTTGTGCCAGCTGTTGCTGTGTGCCCAGCGTTGCTCAGGCCACACCCACTCACTGGGGCAAGATCGCCCTGTGGGGCAAAAGCCAGTTTAGATGTTATAAAGAACTTCCACATAAGCTCTACATTTGTGTGAATTTGTTCATAAGTAGAAAGATCTGTGAGGCATCAGAATGCCATGGAAGCCTCCTCTTCTGAGGTTATCACCATGGCTCATGGGAGCCTCGATTGTAAACATTCTGCCCTGTGGTCCTGATTTTTGGCATTTCAGCCTTATGTAATTAGCACTGGCCTCATCTGCAAAGCACTGTGTAGCCTTGAGTTTTCACATAGAAGAAATGAGCCGTAGTATTGTCGTAAGTACAGTTGGGGACCTGACAGTTTCTTGAGCATGGAACTGTCACCCTCTCCTTTCACATCTGAATGCCCTTCTCGCTCCCAAGCCCTCTGTTTACTCCTCCCAGTACTGTGTTTCATAGCTGCGTTCTTACCTTACAGGTAAGAGGCCGCACGAGTGTGGAATCTGTAGAAAGGCATTTAAACACAAGCATCATTTGATTGAGCACATGCGACTGCACTCTGGGGAAAAGCCCTATCAATGTGACAAGTGTGGCAAGCGCTTCTCACACTCAGGCTCCTACTCGCAGCACATGAATCACCGCTACTCCTACTGCAAGAGAGGAGCTGAAGACAGAGACGCCATGGAGCAGGAAGACGCTGGGCCGGAAGTCCTGCCGGAAGTCCTGACGGCTGAGCACGTGGGTGCCCGGGCATCGCCCTCACAGGCTGACTCAGACGAGAGAGAAAGTTTGACAAGGGAAGAGGATGAAGACAGTGAAAAGGAGGAGGAGGAAGAGGAAGATAAGGAGATGGAAGAATTGCAGGAAGAAAAGGAATGTGAGAACCCACAGGGGGAGGAGGAGGAAGAAGAGGAGGAAGAGGAGGAGGAGGAGGCGGAGGAAGCTGAGCACGAGGCGGCAGCCGAGACTGATGGTCCAGTGGAGGCCGGAGCTGCAGGGCAGGCAGGCGGCGTGGAGCAGAAGGCCGGCGAGGGCGAGGGCGAGGGTGAGGGTGAGGGCGAGCGAGGGCGAGGGCGAGCGTCTGAGGAGAAGACGAGCGAAGCCTAGGAGTTCTTCTGAAAGGAAACCCTACGTGGTAGTGAAACTTGCTCTGTATTACCCACGCTTTTCATGGAAACATGGCTCCTGGGCCATGGTTCCTGCTCACTACTGTGTAATGTCAGGACTGAAAAAGCAAAATACTAAAAAAAAAAAAAGAAAAAAAGAAAAGAAAAAAGAAAAGAAAAAAATCCGGGTGTGCCTGAACCTCAAACCTAGTAATTTTTCATGCCGTTTTCAAAGTTAGGAACACATTTGTAACATGCAGCAGATTAGAAAACTTTAATGACTCAGAAAACAAAGGTTTCTTAGCAGGTCACAGGACGCTGGATGGGCATCTGGCATGGCTAGCAGTATTATCACTCTTACGTTGGCTCATTTTAAGCTGTACAATGGGAGAAATTTTATAATTTTTTATTGGTAAACATATGCTAAATCCGCTTCAGTATTTTATTATGTTTTTTAAAATGTGAGAACTTCTGCACTACAGAATTCCCTTCACAGAGCAGTAGGAAGCGGTTCAGCCGTGCTAGCCGCCTGCTGCTGCCAGTCAGTCAGGGCAGGACTGTTGCCGGCTGACACGCATTGCTAGCCTTAAGGAAGCAGCGAGAGAAGAGCTGGAGTTTCTTACTTTAAATGGAGTTCAAAGGTTGTCGTTGAGTCCTGACTTCAGGGACGACCAGTGTCGTGCGAGGACGGCAGAGGCGGCAGAATCAGTGTTCGTGATTGTTTGCGCATGTTAGCAACCATGAAGGATCTCTAGGAAGCGCTGTGTCCCTTTGGCCTTAAGCAAGACCTGTGCTGTAAGTGCCATTCTCAGTATTTCAAGGCTGTGACAGCCTCCCCTCAGTGTGGCCTACATTAACTAGCATTTGTTGATTTGTTTGTTGTGTCAAAATTCCCAAACAAAACTCAAAACCACTGACTGTCAGAGAAGCTGAGGCACTGTGACAGTTCACACTTTCCTTCCTCAGTATTCATTTTAYGTTGATTGACTCTCAGAAATCTCTACAGAAATAAAAGGGAAATTCTCCAAACTCCTAAGTCCATGCACTTGCGTGTCAGGCATGGATAAGCCATTGAGTTTTGGCTCACGGCCCTTTCCAAATGTTAGTTATTACGGACCCAGGTGATGAACAACAGCAGCTGATTTTTACCTACCAGTATTATTTTATTTCTTTTAGTTTATAGATCTGTGCAACATTTTTGTACTGTACGTCTTTAAGCCTGGCAGTATTAATACCCTTCTTACTGACACGTACTTTTAGTTTTAGAAAACTTTTATATTTATGTGTCTTATTTTTATATTTCTTTATTTATTACACAGTGTAGTGTATAATACTGTAGTTTGTATTAATACAATAATATATTTTAGTATGAAATTTTGGAAAGTTGATAAGATTTAAAGTAGAGATGCAGTTGGTTCTCGTGCATTGAGATTTGATTTAACAGTGTTCTGTTAACATTTATACTCGCCTCGGACTGTAGAACAGAGTTTAAATGGGAATGTATTAGTTTTACAACTACAATCAAGTCATTCTCCCTGTACCCAGTTTTGACTATGAGACTCTTACACTTTAAGCTCACTGTGTGTGACTCATAGCACGCGGCTCTGCAGTCTGTCTCCTGTGAGAGTTAGCCCAGCCATAACTCATTCCCTTAGCAAGCCAAATTAGAATTGCCTTCTGTAAACAGTGTTGGGAACAATGTTTAACATGTTGTGCCAATTTGTTCCTGTATCCATGTATGTACGCTACCAATCTGACTCTTCCTTTTAAGTTCCTTGTTACACCATGGTCATTTTCTAGTTTTTTACCAGACTCCCCAGCTCACAATAAACGCATCAACAAGCCTGACCTGCTGTCGTTCTTTGGATCATTATCGAATTCCCTATTGTCTATGAGATGGGCGTTTCATCCTAGGGCTTCGTTCATCCTGTGCTCAGTGTGCTGACACTAAGTATTTGAGACACTTAGCACGGAGAATGCCGTTTCCTGTGGGAAATGGCCCTGGGCAAGCCCACTGCACAGGTTGTCCCTTCTTCCAAACCCACAGCACAGGGGCCTTACGCCGAGGGAACTTTGGGGATGCGCAAGCTTAGATGCTTTTTGCTTGCACACTGCCCCTCCTTGAACCCTTCTCGTTCAACCCATGGACTGTCACTGACACTCCTCCCCATGTCACGCTCGTGCCTCACATGCCCAGTGCCCGCTGCCCATGAACTGCCTTTCAACAGACATTTCATTGCATGAACACAGAAACTGCACATTTGCAGAGCTTAGCTGTGCTCACTGTTTTGCTTCTAATCTGAACATTCACATGGTAATTGATTCCCATAATCTGCCGGTGGTCCTGTTTGGGCCTTATAGGCACTCAACATAGGAGATGTAACAAATGGCTGCCTTTGAAGCTGCTCTGTTGTTGTGATGTGTAGACAGCTTATTTCTAGGTGTCTTTCTGGTCCTCAAGTTTATGGTACAGGCATTGAAAGCTCAAATAAACTTGATGTTAGGACACATGTCCTATGCCAGAGCCCCACATTCCTATGATCTTGTGTGCTCCCCATCTTCCCGGGCTACAGCCCTCACTTCCCGTGTCCACTATCMGCAGGCTGCCTGATTTCCCGTCCCTAATACCAATTATACCATAAAAAATGTACTGTAAAGTTTATGAGATGCTAAGGTACCATCCTTAGGGGATGTCCACTGGAAATGAAAGTAAATCTCAGCAAAGACGGTGTCTCACCCACGAGGCTAGACGGCTAATGACAGTAACCACGTTATCAGGGAGCAGGTCTTCCCACTTCTCCCTCACGCCAGGAAAGAATGGCATTGGTATCCTGAGATGCATCTGCCTTGCTGCCTTATCAAGATTGTGTTTCACAGAACCTGAAAACTGCCTGGAAAAGCGGTATGACCATGACCACATGAACAGGAGGTAGAGAGGAGCTCTGCACACAGGCCTGTCTGACTCCAAGGTCCATGCCTTTGCCCAGGCTGCATCACATTTCATTTTGAGGTGGATTCTCCTGGCCACATGGAAACAGGCCCAACACTACACAAGAGGAATAGAAAATACCCCTGAGAGCAGTATGCATCCCGGCAGAGGAAGGGAGAGACATAAGATTGCTCTCAGTTTCCAGTGCAAACTTAAAAGACAGCCTCTGGGAGGGACTGTGAAAGGGGTTAAGCTCACAGAGAAATCTAATCATGGATTCCACCTGAGTCGCTGGGATTCTGTATTAAGGCAACCGTGGATTCATTCTATCTCTGCCAGAACTTCAGGGCTACGGAAGCAAGCCCAGTAAAGACAGATTCACCCAGAACACATTTACCCCAGAAAACTTCTGGGGCATTTGCAGGGGGAAAAAAAMCAGGCATAACAGAATTCTCACATTTGAGATGAAAACCAGTTTTGCCTAACTACTCAGTGGTTTAAAAAAAAAAAAAAAAGCACTTACTCAGAATGCCTGATGACTTGAGTTCCACCCCTAGCACCCCAGAACCCCAGAACCCACAGTGGAAAGAGAAGACCAACTCATCCTCCGGCCAGCAACTGCAGCCATTCCTGCACACACACATAAGCTAATCATAAAATTGTTTAAATAAACCATAGATCAGTAATAAACACAATTTTAAAGTCCCATACATTATTAAAAGCCATATCAAAGTGTTACTGATGGAAAAGATGATTCACAAATGATGGAATCTTATGGCAAACCTTATAGTGTAAAGTGTAACGCACAAGCAAAGGCCCAGTGGTAAATGCTGACAACAGAAAAGAACAAAGGCTCATACAAGCCTCCACCTCGAACCATACAAGTAAAACACAGAGCAGGAGAGAGCAAATAATACGGAAAGAGAAAACAGTGACATAAAAAGTTACGCAAATCAAGTCAACCTCTGAAAAGGTGGATTTCTGGCCATACAGTACAAGGCAGACAGAAGAGACATGATTTTGCCAATCTTGAGAGAAACAAAAAAAGAGTCTACAGATGACACAGAGTAAGATAAGGAATAACTGCATGGCCATGTTTCTGACAGCTAAGGGGAAAGTGGCACATTGCCTGGAAGGCACTAATTACCAAAGTTCATGCTATCAAAATGAAAGTGATTGCCAAAGTCTTCCTACAAAGGGGAATTCACAGCAGGTGATACTACTGATGAATTTTTTTCATACATTTGAAGAGGTTGTACTAATTCTACACAAATCATCTCCCTCCCCAATTGCCTGTGAAGCTCAGATCAACAAGGGCATTTCAGTACAAGAGCTACAGATAAATTCCTCAAGAAAATAGATGCAAAGACCTCCAACTGAATATTAGGACATTACTTTGAACACTTTATCAAAAGGAAAACGCATTGTGATGAGGTGCAACTTTCCCTAGAACTTCAAGATTCATGGAGCAGTCCCAAAAGTCAAGTAGCGTTACTCCCACTAACTGTGTGATTGAGAGTGTTTGGAGATTGTGATTATCTCAGTAAGTGGAAGAGAATCAATAAATCAATAAAATCTTCAACAGCAAGTCAGAAATTACCAGCAGTCTAAAAGTAGGAGATGATCTCTGTAATAATTGTCATCTTCAAAACCTCTGCAAGTAAAACCCCAGTGTGAAAGGCCCACACCTCCCTCCAGATGAGGAGCAAGACCAGAATGCCACTCTCCACTCGCTAAGCCTCACGCTGGGCTTGCCCTTTATGGACAGACTGAAGCGGTGTGTTATCTGCAGGCAGCCTCGTTGTCTACAGAAGAAACAAGGAATTTGGAAGGGAAAGGCAAGAAGCTATGGGAATTCACTTTCTACCAAGTAATTCTAGGTGTGAGAATTTACACATAGATACAGTTCCATTAAAAACGAAAATATTTGGTGATACTTTACAAAGATTCAGACAAAACCTGTGCACTGAAAGCTCCAGAATATTACTGAAATAAATTAAAAACAAAATGAAATTCCATGTTTGTGAATGAGATGAAGAAAGTATTAAAACAGTTTTACCAAGGTAACTATTGACACAATGACATAACTGCTGACACAACGATGTAACAGCTGGCACAATGGTGTAACTGCTGACACAATGATGTAACTTCTGACACAATAACATAACTGCTGACACAATGCCATAACTGCTGACACAATGTTCTTCTAAGCAAAATGTCAACTACATAYTGAAGTTTTGTGGAAGAATAAAGGACTTTAAGAAAATAATTTTGAAAGGATCAACTTTGAAAGAGTTGGAATGTGTAGTTTTATAATGCCAGTAGTAGTCAGAACAGTTTACTGAGTGTGAGACTAGCCAGAGAAGAAGAATACGGAATCAACAGCCAGCACCCACACACATTGTCAACTGGTCTTTGACAGAGGTGCCAAGACAATACAGTGACAAGGTATCATTCAAAATGTGATGCTAGGTCTCCTAATATATGGTCTACTCCTGTAACCCCAGAATCCAGGAGAATGAGGAATGAGGAACATGAATTTGAGGTCAGTCAAGCCACTATCAAAAAAATATGTATATACAATAAAATATTATTTGACCATGAAAAGGGATGAAATTGCAGTGCCCACAATAGGCTGGATAAACCTTGCAAATGTGGTAAGTGGTCAACATCACTGACTGAAGGCTACATGCTCTGACTCCATACATGACGTATCCAAAGTAAGCATATCTATACAGAGAAAGATTTTCAGCTGCCTCAGACTGGAAGCAAGGGAAATGATGATTAATTCTTGTAGATACAGGTTTCCTTGGGGAAGAAGAAATGTTCTAGATTGTGGTGCTATTTGGGCAACTCTGTACTAACCCATGTAACCACATTCTAAAGGGGTCTGTATTAATCTAAAGTGCTCCGTGCACTGTATTAATAAATCTGCTAAGGTCTCTGTGTGTGCGCACACATGTGCATGTGCACAAGCATATGTGCACGCTGAGTACAGAGGAGAGTAGCAGCACCACCATGTTTTAAACACTAAAGTAAATAAGGTTAGCCTAACCACAATATGCTACCCCATATACCCAACCAAATCCCTGAACCTTTGGAGATTTAGTAATACCAAATGCCAGCCAGGGTCTAAAGCAGCCATACTGTTTGCATGTGGCTAGGGGGGAATTTAAAATGCCATGCCCCCTTGGAAAATTACCCATCCAGAGAAGTTCAGCCCCACTCCATGAAACCTGGTCAAGATAAATGAAAACGCAGGTCTTCCTGGAGAATGGTATGTATTATGGATGATGCCATAGCAGTCAGGATAGCCTGTGTGAAGTTAGCCCGGATGTCTATTGCCTGTGATGGAGAGAGCAGGTCCACCCATGGCKCTGGGCTCCRCTCAGGAGGCAGCACAATGTGAGGGAGGGTGGAAAGCAGAGTGGGTAGAGCAGAATGCAGGCACTACACAAGGGCAATGCATTTTCCAAGTCCCTGAACTATTTTAAGTTTGAACGGGATGAGTCTGGCATAAGCAAATAACAGTAACTCAAAAAGGCTGATTCTTTCTCAGCAGGTAGGGACCACAGGCAAACGGGAAACCCCGCCTCACGGAAAAGATGCAGCCACTCCTGTRGGCAAGCAACATTGCATATTCTGCCCCAAACCATCTGTTCTTAATGGTTTGCAAGGAAAGAAATAAATTATACTAAGATTAATCCTTGGGGGGAAAATTTCTCAACTTAATACTGACTTCCATGAAGATTATCTTTTAGTTGCCTCACAACTCAGTATCCATTTGAAATACATCATTGCTGAAATCCTTATGAGTACAGTTTTATGAGGCTTGATTTTGGCTAAAATAGGCACTCTCCACCTGCTGTTAGATGCTTTTAAGCTAAGGTAACTAAAGATCAACACTTAATATTTCAACTGCAGGAATGACTGCCTTTTGTCAGAATGATAGTAGCGCGTTGGAGCCTAGATGGCATTTGGGGACATCGGCTTCACGTCACCCTTATGTCCTACACTAATTGCGAACAGACCCAAACAGACTTTGTATCTGAACACAGGAACACAGAGCCTGACTGTGCTGAGGGGTTGACGGAATTGGTTTTGTTCAGAACACCATTTTTGTCATGAAATTGGTGATATTTTTCTCTCAGCCTTAGAAGGTGGGAAAAGAAAGCAGTATCTTCTATTTAGGTGTGTTCTAGGCTGACTACAAGCTACATTTTCTTTCATCTAGATATCCAGAAAATGTTATCCTGTTACTGAAGCCCAGACCTTGGCTTTGGCCCAGACTGCAGATCTGATCTGCACAGTGGGTAGGCAACTCAGTCATGTCTCCAGTCCAAAGATGACCTGAAGACACTGGACTGTCATACTCGCCACCAGCATGGCCAGCTAACTCGTGCCCATCACCTCCTGCAGTCGTCCCAGCCCAGAACCAAGCTCTAGAACCATCTTCTAGAGTGAACAGCTCTAAGTTTCTGAGCCTGCTCTCAGGTTGCCCCAGGCTGCCCCGGCACACACAGTCTGCTTTCTCTGTGTCTGAGATGGCCATGAGCTAAGACAGGATTTTAGAATCTGGGTCATTTTATAAAATGCTTCCCCTAAGACTCCAGTCAACTTTAGGGAAAATAGTGTGCAATCCAATTCAACCTAATGAAACTACTGTTTTCCACTCTTCAAAATAAGTAACTAGGAAGTGTTCAGGGCCATCAGTACAAAATCATTAGAATTCCTGTGTGGATCATTACAGTTAATGAACATCCCCAATGAAAACAAATGATGGCACTTGTGCTGTTTTAAGTTAGCGCRGTTTGTGGTTAGTGGTTRTCTTCYACTAAAACCATTAATCTAGCCAACAGCATGACACAGAACCTATGGCACCATGCTAGACAATTGGAAAGTATGTATGCATGTGTTCATGCATGCATGTATATATGCATGCATGTGTAACTATGTGTGGATATATGTGTATGTATATGTCCATGTGTATGCATATGAGTGCATGTGTGCATATACATGTATGAGTCTGTGCATGTATAGGAACACTTATGGACTGTTGTGGCTTGGCCAGAGTTTGAATTCCTCTACAGCCTCACATGCTGGAGGGTCACATGCAGCAGGAGATGTGAAGTTTTCCATTGCCCACCTCTTCCACCTGCCTGCTCCTGAATTGTATCCTTCCTAATAAACTAGTCACACCTAAAGAAAACTAAAGAGTTTTTTTTAATCCTGAAATTACTTGTAAATAACTATGCACATGAGTGTGTTTCTATGTATGGTATGACCACAAATTTATGGTCACCAGGGCAGGGACCCCAGAGTGAACTCACACAGCAATGACCCAGTTGGTCTCTGAACCCAGCCCTGTAAGGTCTGCCTTGAAGTGTGGACCCTTAGATCACACTCTTCACAGGGTGTTCCTAGGAGTCTGGGGACAGCTCTGAGACTGGCTTTGCCTCAGTGACTCCAAGAAGCCTGAAGAGCCTTCTTCAGCTCTGGGTGGGCCACTCTGTCACTGTCCTTTTCCTGTTCTCAGTGGAGTTCATGATTAGATGGTGAGACTCCATGGGCTTCCCCAGGGCCAGCCCCACTTTGGCCCTTGCAAAGGCACTCAGTCCTGTGCCTCCTGGAATGTCCCATTGACACATCCCTTGAATGAGTGTGCCTTCCYTCCCCTGAGCTTTCTTGGTGCCACATGGGTACCTCCCTGATAATGTCATGGGAGGAAACATAATAAATGCTCTTAGTGTTGAGAGTCTCAGCTGGACTTGAAACATCTCTCAGTGCTCAAGTGTTGAAGTTGGGTCGTATTTTCCTTTCTTACATCTTGTAGGTGGCCAACAATTATGTAGTGAGCGAACAGATGAATAAAAAAGGATGAGGAAGAGGGATAAGAGTGTAGCAGGGGAGGGTGCTTTCAAGTTTTCCCTGCAATTCCTGGGTGCAGTCAAGGGGGAAACAGTGGCCAGATCCAGTTAGGATCTGCTGGGAACAGGTGACTTACAGGAAGGCTCCAGGTGCCCCACGTTGTTTTGCTGTGTGACTCTTGTAGACTCTTTGGACAGGCATGTCTTGATTCTTCTGCTTTTCAGATTTATTTGTATGTACATGGGCGTGCTTCTACATGTGGCGTGTGCATATGCGGATGCCAGAGGTGTCCAATTCCCCCTGGATATGGACTTACAAGTGGTTGAGAGCTACCAGACATGGACACCAGGAACCAAACGCATGTCCCCCACAGGGGCAGTATGTGCTCTTAAGCCCCGAGCTGGCTCTCCCATCCACGGACTTTTCTCTCTAGCCCCAAGAATGTATCTGGAGAGACTTAATTTGAGTTAATGCAATTAACCCAAGCCAGAGGAGCATTCAGAAGCAAGGTTCATGCTGTCTTGGCACATTTTTGAGAACTGCCAAGGGTGGGAACAGAAAGGGGACTCTCAAGGCAGTATATCATGAGTGACAAGTAGAAAGGAATAAAACGGGCCGAGAACACATAGACCGTTGGTCCACATGGTCCCCCTGTGACACTTAGGGATACCGAGACCAAAAAGGAAAGTCACAAGAGCACCAGGTGGAAACCCAAACCTGAACCGCTCCTAAGACACCTAAATAGACAGGAGAACTGGGGATAGCCTATGCTAAATGGCTAAGAGGACATTGTTTCTTTTTTTTTTTCCACTCTCTGTTCCTTCCACAATTAGGGACAGTGTCACTGGACAAGGTTCCTCAGGGTCTCACAGTGGGGTGGGTCATCAGGCTCAGCCAAAATTCCCAGACACTTCTCAGAAGCTCACCCTGGCCTTACCTAACAAGCAAAGCCCAAAACTGCTACAGAGTCAAATAAATAAATAAATAAATAAATAAATAAATAAATAAATAAATAAATAAATAAAACATTTGTAATGAAGGAGAGCTCAACAATTATAATTTTTAAAACTGGAAAGTACCTAATCAATAATAGATAAGGAAAATGTGCATGTTTTTAATTGATGTAACACAAAAGGCCTGAAGTGATGAGCCACATTGAAGTGGAAACTTCTGGTTTCTTTGGAAAGTCAGTTTAGTCAGATGGTGTTTGGCAGGGGCAAACAGGTGAAGGAGTGTTTTCCTGAAGTGGACACAGGTGAAAGGATGTTTTGTTAAACCAAGCCTGAGAAGGGGCAGGTGATTCTTTGCTAACAACACCCGTGTATTGATTCACCTTACATTTCGTTGTTGAGACTCTGTTTGTCATGACGCCATAGAGAGAAATGCACCTTCTGGGGGTGTGCTGATGTTTCTTGCTGACTCGGAAGACTCGGTCTGATTGGCAGAGCGATGTCAGTTGAGACAGACCCATGTGGAGCTTTGCTAAGACAGACTCAACATGCTGAGGCAAGACAGGTCAGAAGGCAAGAACAGTGGAGGACTCAGATGTTTGGAGGGAAGATAAATAGGACTCAGTGAGCTGCGAGAGAGGCTTGCTTGCAGAGCTAGCTTTGCCGATCTTCACTTGGTTGAGAGAGGCACAGCAGAGAACCAGGCATCCGTGCTGGTCCTGGTAGCT